>PVIR01005908.1:0-69137 GCA_004026965.1 Petromus typicus
TGTGTATATTTAATGTACCAATAAAGATAATTTAAAAAAAAAAGAAAAGAAAAAAGATAAATAAATAAATAAATAAAACAAAACAAAATTCTCAGTGAAATTAAATATTAGATGTGAAACTGTTCTTTATATAATAATTCTAGCTAATGCCCAAGCAGTGTTAGAATGCCTTCCCTTTGAGCTCCTAATTTTAAAAAACGGCTGTAAGCAATGCTAATCAATAGCTTCTAAAGCCATTAAACAAAAGGGTGATGAAAACCTTTAGAACTGAAGGATCTGCTGACTATCTTGAACATAACTAAAGAAGGTGAGCCAGCCCGAGGTGCTCCTAAGAAGATACCTAAGAAGCAAAGTGGTTCCTGCACTGTCAACCACCCCGCGTTCTTGGAGACTCCTCCCTCTGACCAGGCTTTTGGACCTACACTGCCAGTTTATGGGAACTACCAGAAGGCAAGCAAACACGTTCAATGACGCGGTGGAGATAAAATCTGCAAATTCCAGAAAGTGGAAAATTCTACAGCACAAGTGATCTGGCTTCTTGAGCAAATCAATGGCCAGAAAAAGCTTCAGATTAGAGAAGACAGACATTTCACAGAAAGGTACATGGGAACCAGCAAGGTGTGATGGTGGGCCCAGAGAAAGAAGCTGAAAGAACAGTAACCAGATTCCAAGCACTCAGACTTTCACATGGGGCCTGCTGGTGCAGGGCCGACCGCGCCGTGAACCAGCCCTCCCAGCCCCGGGCCCCTGCAGCACACCCTTGCAGATGTGGCTGTAAGCGCCAGGGAAAGGCCAGCAACGAGAGATGATATCAGAAACACACAGATCCTTATTTTGTTAAGATTTACATAGAGTTTAAATGGATCGTTTTATGAATTTAAATGGATGTTTAAATGGATTGTTTTAAATTATATGAAAAAAGACTCATCTTCCTAGCATGGTTCTTCTCTGAAGCCTCCAACTAACCAGCATGTTTTGGTGAACGCAGCCGTGAGAAAATCAGCATGAATTAGCACCGCCAGTGTTAGCTCCGCACTCACTGTTTCCAGGAGCATTCACACTTCAAGGTGGAAGCAATTATCCTTTATGCGCTAACAGAATTAAAGAAATTAAAAAGTCTCTTTTATATGAAGTGAATGTACAGTCTTTTATACTGAGTTGATAACAGATACTCAATGTTTCCAAGGCATATGCTTCTTAAAACTTCTCTGTGAGCTTAAAGCTGGAATCTTCTTTTAAAAAATGCAAAACAGCAAAAAAATTGGACCTTAACAGAATAATATTTGTTAGCAGTAGACTAATTGCAAAATCTCTGGAAGTTGAATTTGAGATGTTGTCGATCATGTGCAAGTTAGTTCCCACACTGGGGTGACATGCACATAATAATATAGAGGTCAGGGCAGCTAAGAGCTGACTGATACATTTAACTGTTCCTGCAAAACTGAGGTCAGTTCTGTGCAGCCAGACAGCAGAGAGAGAGGGAGGAAGGGAGGGAGGGAGAGGGGGGAGAGGGAAGGAGGGAAGAGGGAAAGAGACAGGCAAAGACAGCGAGTCAGATTGTTTCTAGCATTTCCGAAATTAACAGAAAAAAGAGAGAAGATTTTTGGCCCCATCTTCTGTACAAACTGAAGTACTTAACAACCAAGAGATGATGATGTGCCATGTGATAGGTTTTCCCAAAACACATCTAAGCTCTGAGATGATAGATATAGGGAAGGTCCAGATAGGGAGGCAGCAGTGTCTGTCTACGCAACTGAAACCTCAAGTTCATTACAAGATCACCTTGAACATTCTATATGAGATCAATAAACTTCAATTTTTTTAAACTATAAAATGGTACCAATAATTCCATCAGATGCACAGTGTTGTAATGAAGCTGGAGTAGGGAATTCTGTACAAGGCCAACAACCATGGCGACGTCTCGCCCTCAGGAAGGCAGTGTTCTTAGGCACTATGGATCTTTGAAAATGTTTCCTTATGATATACTTTAAGGGCAAGAATCCCAAAGCATTCTTTTTCATTTGGGATTTTTTGCCAATGCTTGTTTACTGAAGTCCTCTCAACACCAAGAGACACCTACCATGCTGGATTTGCTGTCCATACAGGCCTGGGGACATTTAGGAGACAGACATCTGTGCCTACGCGTGCTGGGCGCCATGTGCTTAAGAATACAGTCTGCAACTTCGGTGGGTGAGGGGAGGTATTCCTGAGGAAGGGCACACGGGGGCTGCTGCTCAAATGAGAAGTCCCTTGAGGAGAAGGGAGGACGTTCTGAGCCTGCTGCCAGGCCTGGCGGGGAGAGAAGGAGCCCACTTCAGGGAGGAGATTAACCTCAGAGGGTGGCCATGGAGAGTGTCACACAGCGGGTTGGCACTGCTTCGCTGGCCAGTGTAGGGACTGCACTTCGGTTATTGTTCAGAGCGAGGCAGAGGGTGACGAGGGCTCCTCGCCAAAGCTTGTCCCCCAGCATAGGACATGGAGGCAGCATAGCAGCTAAGAGGGTCATGGGGAGGGATGGCTGTAGGGCGGGCACAGGGGGCTGGACAACAGAACTGTCAGGTCATGGAGCCCAGCCCCATGGAGGAGGAGAGAGGAGAAACAGATGACTCTGGGTTTCTGTCGGGGGCATCGTGATGGTAGTTGCTGAGCCAGGGACGCTGCAATGGGGAGAGCTGAGCCTGATGCACCTTCAAGAAACCCAGGTGAAGATGCCCAGCAGGCAGGGAGCAAAGGGCCTGAGAAGGGCACTGCTGAGAGCGGGTGCAGATATCTGGTGGACTCACCGCAGGACCCTGGGCCGGGAGGCCGCACACAGCAAAGAGATGCCACCTTAGGGAAGAGCGGCACAGCTCTTTGGGAAACAGTCAGATGGCCGGAAAAGACCCTGGGGCAACACTGTGGTGCTGCTCCTTCAACTGGGGCTTCAGTAGCCAGAACTCCTCTAAAGTCAGCAGGCAGAATCCACAAACCAAGGACTCATAAACCAGCACCTCAGCCTCCGCCAGCGCTCTGGCCCCACCTGGAGCTGCGCCTGTCTCTGGTAGACAGACGGTATGCTCGGCACTGCTTCTCTCTGTAAACCCCTAGTGGTCTTAAGTCAGTTTTCCTGTGGCTCTATTCTGTAGCAGATCTTTGTAGCTGAACATTCATTATGCGTCAGTGTCCCTTTATAAAAAATATTTGTTCTATAGCTCAAACAAAAGTAAAAAGGTCTGGACTAGAAATAATGGATTTAAGTCACATGGGCTGCTGCACAGGAAATGAAGTAGAATAATGCCATGCACTGCATGGCTCACACAGTAGCAAGGCACTTGACTGTATGAATGGTTATGAAAATTCTGCTTTAGGAAAAAGAAAGAGAAAAGCTATTTAAATGACTTATTAGTCCTAGTGTTTCTGACTCACCTGCCCTTGGAAGACACCACACCTCCATCTTATTAGATCCCATAGGACTATAGTGTTGTAAATATGTTCTGATAAAAAATGGCTAAGGCATTTTGCAGGGAGAAATAAGTTTATCGATACTATCTTTGTTTAAGTACTTGTATTTTATACCATCAATAGGATCAGGCTACAGGACTCTTCAGTTATCTCCTTGTGGAAGCAGCATTGTGGTTTCTGGCCCGAGATCCCCCATCATCTCATCCACTCACGAGGGAGGTTTCTGGGAGGTGGCTGGACCAGGGGACTGTGATGCTCAGAGCGGGTTACTCTCTGATGTATTTCTAGCTACCTGTGATGTTGGATGGTGGAGCCTGGTTGGAGGAGGAGGTCTGGGGGCGTGGCCAGGCGGGGCTTGTCTCCCTCCTCCTCCCTCAGTCTCTCTCTGCTTCTTGTCACCATGCCATGAAGCTACTTTTCCTCTTCGATGCCCCTCTGCCATGCTGCCAGCCAACTATGGACTGAAACCTCTAGGAACTGTGACCTGAATAAACCTTTTCTCCTTTAAGTTGTGGGTGTTGGCTCTGAGTGATGAGAAAGGAACTGAGACAAGTCTCTGCACCCACAAAGTTCTGACAAACTGAAGTGCTACTGTGCATCTCGCAGCAGGAGCTGCTGTTGCAGGCCTAGCATCCAGCAGAAGCCAGCTTGCCCTACTGTAGCATCCCTATCACCAGAAGTTGCAGCACACTCAAGAGCCTGATGAAAGATATACACCTTCCACATTTCAGGGTGCTAATTAGAACAAAATTAAATATGTTTTATATCCTTCTTAAAATAAAATTTTTATATACATCAAGGTGAGATGCCAGCATAACACCAGTTCTGTGCAGTATAAGGCACATGGAGCAGCCTAACAATAAAAAACATTTAAAAGCCTAATTTAAAACAATTAGTTGCTACATAGCTTAAACTGAGAAGACTACACATGAAATTAGAAATTTGGAACTGACTAGATTTAGTCAATCTTCTATTCATTTGAGTGAGATTTATTGTCTGAAATGTATTTTTAAATCATTTTTATACAGTGGATTGAACTCAGGACCTTGCATTTTGTAAGGCAGATGCAGTGCTGCTAAACTACACCCCTGGCCCAGTGTATTTATTTTTAATAGCCACTATACCTACTGTGGTTAAAGATGAGTAGGTAAAGCAGATGTGGTTGGTTGATAAAGATTTGATCCTTAAATCAGCTTTTCAGGAACTTAGCTCAGTGGTTCTGGCACCTGCCTTGCAAGCATAAGGTCTTGAGTTCTATCCCTGGTAACCATACAACAATGCTAGGAGTAGTCATGCCCACCAGCAATCAGTACCACTCGCCACAGTGCTGGACATGGTAGCTCATGCCTGTAATGCCAGCACTCAGGAGGCAGAGGCAGGAGGATCGATGAGTTTGAGGCTGAGTTCAGGACCAGCCAGAACAACAAAGCGAGACCCTGTCTCAAAAAAATACATATATATATAATCTATATATAAACATCTGTAATGAGTTCCATGAAAGGTGCTCTCAGAGGAACATGAGAGAAAGGGCTCTTTTGATAGGCTGATCAGAGAAAGCCTGTCAGAGCACATACCACGCAGCTCAGAACCAAGACAGACGAAGCTGAGGCACGAGCAACTGCAAAAGCCTCATCATGAGGAAGTGTGGCCTGACTGAGGCCCTGTGGGGGACTTGCCGAGGCCCGACAAGTGACAGCGCTAGCAGGTCGGTTAAATATTGGCAGGACTGGGTGATATGTCGGATTCAGTCTAAATACAAAGGAAAGCTTTGAGGGGTTCTAGGCAGAGGAGCGAATGAATGAGATTTATTATTCGAAGGCCAGAGGGGAAGTGGAAAGATCAACCGAGAGGCATCAGTAACAGGCCAGGCAGGAAAGGCTGGTTGCATGGACAGTGCTGACGGCAGGAGAGGAGAGAAATGGCTTTTGGTGTATTTAAGGAGGCAAGATGGAAAGAATCTGGTGACAGACTGGAAACTGGGAGGACAGCAGCAGAAGAAATCAAGAGCAGAATTTGCTGCCCCAAAATATGAGAGATCGCTGAGCTACAGACAATTTAGAGGGAGCAGAAAAAGGAAAGTTCTCTTGGTCCTCCCTCTGTTTACAAAGACAGAAGGTGTCCTGCCTTCCTATTTACCAGAGAGTAGAGATTAACAAGTGAAGACAACCCGAGACCTCCGTGTGCAGAGCTGGTGCCAGAGGAGTTGACGCTAACAGGCTCCACTCATTGGCCTTTATTTGCCTTCACTTAAGAGACCTCCAGCAAAGACTCCAAGGCCTTTGTCCTTGTCTTGTCACCTCTCTGGAAACATCCTGCGGGACCCCCCCCCCAGGTCCTGGAGTCAAAGCCAGCTCTCTGAAGGCTCCTAGGTCCCTGGTTGTTCCCTTGCACAGGTGAAATACACAGGTGAATAGACTGCTACTTATTTTTCTTTGTTTACTGTCTTTTGTTACCAAAGTTATGAGGACTGAATGAGCCATTACGGTTCTTTTCCTCCAACCACTTTGGCTGGAGCAAGAAGACAGACAGTGACAAGGTGCCAGGTCTTTTGACATCCGGTGACTCACCAGAGTCTGGAGCCTTGTCCTCTGCCTGAGGCTGCGCAAATGGATGCACCACTTTCAGTCCACCAGGGGGTGTGAGTGAGGGGCTGAGGTTAATTCTAACCAAGTCCTTCCCAGTGTGCTTGTCAGCTATCCAAATTGACTTCTTTTTCCATGTTGAGTAGAAGATATGGTCATCGAAAAGGGACACTGCAGACAAACTGTGCCTAAAAAACAAGAAAGAAAAAGAAAACCCGTGAAAGAAGGGCAGGCCATTGTGCCTGGAGTCAGAAAAGTTTCCCTTCCATTTGTTGTGGTGAGCTCAATCACCTAGCTTTTTGACTGATTCTCATACAGGGTTAGAAACATACTGTTTAAATTTTCACTTCTGTCATGATTAACTAAATTATTACCACCACATCATTTCTAGCTTCACGTTGCTTCTCATTCTCCTGTTCTTCATCATGTAAGCATATAAAAATGGGGGGAGACAGGAACAGGGTAAGAGTAGGTTCCTTGTTTTATCTATGGCATGCTTGTCTGATATCTGCCTTTCTGGCAGGGTGGAAAGTGGGTTACTGGTGAGCTAACAAGTCAAATGAAAGATAGGCACTGTGTAAAATATGACACATGAACTCCAAAAAGAGTTCTGGTCAGCATCTGAGAATGTATTACATATTAGATATTCTGCTATTGTTGTTTGCATTTATTTACTTCCTCTTCACAATAACTGCAAGAAATAGACACTATTACTGTTCTTACTTTAACAAAAGCTAAGGATAAGCTGTGTTCACCTTTGCAAAATCATGCACCTAATAACTGGTAAATCTGGAACCAGAACTCAAGTCTTTTGGATCACAAAATTCTACCTACTGTATTATTACTACAGCATCGAAGTAGGCAAAGGTAACTAGTCACACACATTGCAAGTGGCAACTGTGTTATTTTACACTGAAAGCAAAAACCTACTGAACTGGATGTTTGCTGAGCTGGAAAGAACCTCCATTATAATCACAGGAACAAATATGAGAACCACTTCCGTCTCTGTTCTCCTGAATCCAAAAGAGAAGTTTATGGAGCACATCCAGGGACATAGCTGTTATTCTCTCTGATGTTACCAGCAGAGTCTTCACTTCTCCACCACTGAGATCTGCTCTGTGCAGGCTACCAGCTGCCTCTGAAGACCAGAATATGAACCTGCAGGCGACACAGGACACAGCCCCATAACTGGATGAAGGGACCGTCACCAAAATGGCGGCCTCTTCTGGCATCCCAGCAGCCCCTGACTCCTGCACCAGAAGAGTGTGACTATTGTGAATGAAAATTCAATTGAGTGAGTATGTATTGGCCATTAGGGAAATATTATGTGATTTACAGTCAGAGGAATGATGCTTCTTTTGCAAAATATCATAGTAGGTATCCACATTTTAGAGGGATCCTTCTGGGCTTCAAACACAGGCAACGGTCCCATCAAAGGAAGTGTTTATATACACCTGTGTACACACCAAAGAGGGTCTGGGCCTCGAGGGTGTCCACAAAGCATTATGTTTCTAGGAATCTTCTTAGATTTTGAATGTATCTGAGTGTGTGAAAATGGCAGAATTTACCTTTCTATTGGATCAATGGCTATAATTCCAGGATGTTTTAAAGTGCTTAAAAGAATACGGGAATTGTTTCCTCTCATATCTGTTACTGTAATGATTCCGTCCTGTTGATTTGACCAAATAACTTCTTCATTTATCCAATTTATTGCCATTCCAGAAACATTTTTCTCTATATTGCACACTTTCTGTAAAATCAAATTTTGAAACTGTTATTAATATTTATGCATTCAAAACAAAATTATTTTATTGTAGTGTAGAAAAAGTCCGTTCTTCTAAGTATATGACACTGTCATGTATTCCTACTTATTTAAATGATAAAATAGTCACAGATGTGGTGCTTTGGTTTGGTGCAGCAGTATTAACCCTCTGCCACCACCAGCTATGGGAAAGCTATGCTTTCTGGGCATGGTGTATGTCATGGCTCTGAAACTGATTACCCTATGCACTGTGAAAATTAGACAGTCAACTGTAATTATTAATTTTAACTATAGTAATCATAAGATTTTGATGCTGCCTTAAAATTAGCTTATTGGATTTTACTTTTCAATGGAATTATTCAGATCCATACCTGAACTCAGTTCCACCCTTTGCCAAACACTACCACATACTCTTAGAGTCTGAACGTGGAGCTATGGAGCTCTCTTGTTAAGTCTCTCACCTTTCTCTCGGCCCAGTCTTTAGAAGTCGGTGCCCTCACAATGCTCAGCACACTCCTTGGGCTGTCCTACATCTCAGACACAGCAGGCCACGCCCCCTTTAAACAGCCGCTGGTACATCTCTATAGTAGTCTCCCAGATCACTTGTTTACATTTTAACAGTTGCCCTGTATAAACATTTTTAACTCAGCAGAGGAAATACAACAGTGGACTTTTAGGCAGCAGACTGTCTTTTCCTAAGGACTTGACGTGAGTTCACAGCTCTTTGCACTTTTTCTCGTTCTGTGACAGGAAGCCCTCTGGATTCTTAGACTTCAGCTTCTGAAACTACACTCCCAGTTGGCTGGAGAATAATGAGTAGCCAGACTTGAAAGTAAGATTAGCAAGTATTAGAGATGTGATAAGTCAGATTAGTGCCTAATTGAACCTTTTAGGAATAACTGGAGGCCTTGTGTTTAAAAAAAAAACACAGTGAGCACTTTGTGTGTCGGGAATAAATGCTTAAGGTGCCTTAGTCACGTGCTGTCTGTAATCCACCTTCAGGGTGGTGCAAGTCCTACCAGTTTAAAAAAAAAGAATGAGGACCCTTTGCATATATCTGAAGTACAATACTTTCTCTCTGCCATCTTCTTCATTTTCTATTCTCAAGTACAAACAGCTTGAAATAAAAAGGGAAAAAATTTCTTCCTAAATGTCTAATGACTATTTTCCCCCTAAATGACAGAGAATTTCATAGAAAACAGTGTTTCTCAACTTCAGCACTGTGACACTTTGGGCTGGATTGTATTTATTATGGGGGCCACCTTACACACTGTAGGGTGTTTATAGTACCTTGGCCTCCATGAATTGCAAGTCCTCCTATCTCACTCAGTTGTGACAATCACAAACACCTCCTAGCAATGCCAGATATTACCAGACCGCTGAGGGGAAGAGGAGCCAGACACCATCCAGCTGAGAACACCTGGGGTAGGAAATAGTCATGCAGATGATCTATTTTAAACACAACTGACTAATAAACTTAGTTATTTCCAAAATTACATCCATGTCCTCATATTCTCAAGTTGAGGGCTGAACACATCAGTGTGTGAGCTTATTCAATAATACAACACCACAGATGCAAATTAAACCCCTACATGTGGAAGAGACCCACTTGGTGATCTGACCTTAAGAACACAGAGCCTTGTGTTGGTCACCTGCACCCAAGTCCCTCAGATACCACAGGAACAGAACTTTACCTCTTGCCTTGACCCATTCAGAAAAACTCGTTGCAGAAGTTTTGTTTCTAGATCTACCCAGTAGATTGTTTCCTCCTTGTAATGAAAATCCATGATCACTGAGGCACCAGCGTCCATCACCAGCTGCTGATAATTGGTTCCTTCTGGGTCAATCCTAAAGATGCCATTTCCATGGGAGAAAATTAAGAAGGGTGCAGGACCTGAGGAGGGAGAAAGAAACTAAAGTGTGATGACATTTTACCTGATCTAGACAAAATGCCTCACTCTGACCACCAATGTAAGCAAAATTAATGTTTAATTTCTGGTTTATATTTTAATAGAATCATTATATAGAGAATAAAGAGTTCCTTTAGATGCTCACAGTTAATTTTGTAAAACAGCTTCTCCATAAATTGACTGAAAAATGAGTGTTGCCAAATTACGAAACTAAACTAAGAGAAAAACTTTTACTTTTGTCTACAGTGCTCTTTTACATTTAAAGAAGTGAATGAAGTACTGTAGTATGCAAAGGGTCTAGTTGAATATTAATGTTAAATGTGTGAGTTGGAAGTAAATTTACAGACGTGATTTTGGAAATGTGTCCTTCTCTTCCATTTTTACCCTACAACTAGCGCCAACAGATGGCAACACCAGACATGACGGGCACTAAGGCCTTCGGTGGGAGCAAGAAAATGTCAATACCACCCTCTGGAAGTTGGCAAATGCTCTGATCTGCTTATTAACATTGTGGCAGAAGATGTAGGATGCTCGGCTAAGTTAAAATTGCAAACACAGGTCAAATGTCCCTTCCCTGAAGTCTGAAGTCCTTCCGAAGCTGAGACTTTTTGACCCTACATGATGCCACAGAGAGAAGTTCCACATTTGACTCCATGTGACAACTGCAGCTGAGGCACAGGTGTCTTAGAAGTACTGGAGAAAGCTGCCTTCAGGCTGTGTGTACAAGGCACATGTATACCACATAAGCAGTTGTGTATTTAAGCTTGAGTCCCAGGACCCAAATCTCCATACATACGTGCGAATATTCCAAAACCTGAAACAAAGTAATCCAAAGTCGAAAGACTCTGGGTCTAAGCATTCAGAGCGAAGGATATTCTAACTGTACATTGTATGGGGGTTATAATTAAAAAACGGTCCTCTATTTAGCTAGCATTCAAATTTAGCCAACACTGTGGATTTTTATTTGCTAAATCTGGATGCTGGATTTCCTTGGGTTCCTTGGTTCCTGAAGCCCTTCCTTTGAACTGAACCCTAACCTTACTCCCAGTCCGGTCCTGCTCCAAGCCGCGGCCACCTACCGCTCCGTTTCTTGACATCTGCTCGGGAACTGATATCTTTTCTGGAAACCTTCACACTAACTGTACTACTAACCGACTCGAACCCATCTTGTCTTGGCTGCTCCCAGAGTACACCAAGGGGTGATTTCGTCCCCAGTACCGGCTCATTTCCTTGTCTCTTCTGATCGAGGGGGAGCGCCTCCAGGCACTCTGCCTTTAGAAAATGAAGGAAGCACAGGGGTGCGTGGGGGAGCGGAGGGATTTCTAACGTGTCCTCCCTTCCGTACTGGCCTTACTCCGTTCTGTTTGAACGCTAGTCCTTCACGCCATAACTTCGTAGTTGTTTACTGCTGTAAGGGTTAAACCAAATGACAGGTTAACGTGCTCTCAAGAGATCATCTTCTAAAGCCAGAAAACAGCAGCTCCGCATTTGAGGACACGTGAGAAGAGAGATAACAGGGCAGCGAGCGAGGCAAGATTGGGAGCGTTGGAAAGAGGCGCCGCTGCGACCTCGCAGGAATGTGCTCAGCCCTTTCCCCACCTCTGTGGCCACACCAGTCCCCTAGGCAAAATTACCTTAGACACTTTGTACTGTGTCGATAAAACATTCCATTCATTTAGCAATACTACAGAAGGGGCAGTTTCCATGCAAAAACAAATAAAAAGGACAAAAACACTCTGATCATTTTAATATTTCTCAACCAGGGCATAGTAAAATCCTTTGTATATAATAGGTAATCGAATAAATTAATTAAGAAAATTATATTTTGTTGATTTGTCTGGGTTTTTTACCCGCAGGAACAAAGCCAAAGAAACTAATAGATCAAGTTCATAAAAATAGAGTCTATGTTTTAACCTATGACAAATATTTACAAACAATAATAATGATAACAAGTTTTCACATCATGATCGCATTTTTCTTTAACACAATAACATGAACTAGACAAGCCAACAGCTTGTCTACAGCTAAGCATGGGTATCATATTTTAGCACCAGGTTTTAGCTTCCAAGAATTAATCAGAACAGCCAGGATCTACCTTGGCATCTAGTTAAGAAGAGGAAATGTAAAGATATTCCCCCAAACCTCAACACTCATTGGGCAGTTGGAATGAAACTTAGGTTTTTTTTTTTTTTTTTTTACATGAACCAGGGCCCAGGCTGAATATCTGTAGATATGAAATATAATATCACTTAAAGTAAAATGAAACACTTTGAGAATTAGGGTTGGTGAAACACTCCTTATCCTGTGCCATCATTGGAAATGCTAAATAAGCTAGTGTTTTCTGAGACCCGTCAAGATCTCCAGACACCGGTATGTGATACAGTCTTGCATCTGAATATCAGCTGAGGGCACACATTTGAACAGAGACCAGATTTCCCACATTTTAGACCCTATAGCATTTGTTTGGGTGCAGTTCAGAAAGAAGGAAGAGTGTAGAAAGTCAAATCAGCAGCAAATCAGTCAATACCTCTAACTTCTCAGCCTAAGGATTAAGCAGATCTTCAGGAATCACAAATGCAACCAGAGTGTCAGGAACATATTAAAGCCTTTCATTAGTGACTACAAAGAACGGAGGCTTCTCTGGCAGAGACAGGACAACGGCAGTCTGGGATGGAGGCAGGCAGCAGAAGCAACATTTAAGAAGCTGCAGCTTTCCGGACTCCCTCCATCTTCGGGACTGGCCCACACAAACAAGTGGTGGAGCCCCTAACTGACGTGGCCTTGAGCAAAGGCTCATGGGAGCTGGTGGCACACAGATGGCACCAATACCGTTTGTCTTCCCTCAGGCCCGTGCTTCCCCCTGCTCTCACCACCATGGGTTTCTGGCCCTAACTGACAGAAAAGACCAAAGTTTCATAGGGCAAAGATGGTGAAAAGGGTCTTTCAAGAATCAGGAACACCATTAGAAAAGAGAATAGTTCTAAAGGGGTGGACCAGCTACAGAATTGCCTGCCACCTCCTCCCACAGTGGCCAACACCCAAGACGAGTTGACCCAGGCAACATTACCAATCCCTAGCACACCGACCTGAATGATATCTTGGGTTTTATGAAGGGCAGAGAGTTTCATTTCATGCTGAAAGACCATCTCCTCTCTTTTTGTGATATGATTCTAAAAGGATGCCGGTTTGTTTAGGGCAGGCAGTCACCGCTTTCCCCTGAACTTATTCTTACTATCAAATTTCAAGGCAGGAGAGAGAGAAAGGTAGATGACTCCAGAGTGATACACCTGGTTTATAGATAAAGGGAAAAACCAAAGAGAGATGACAGGAAATACAGAGGGAGACTGTGGAGATGGGAAAGGAGAGTGCTAGACTAAAAGTGATCGAGATGCATTATCATATGTACCAACTCCCAAGATGAATGTGATTCTTAATGTGATTACTGATTACAAACACCATGAATAAGAAGAAAGAATACACTCAGCGAAAAGAACCAGGACAATCACACTTAGGTCTTAACTCTAAAGAACATTTTGAACTGGATTTGTTTGTGAAAAACGCAAATGGAGATTTCCGCCCTGGACCGGGAGGGACAGGAAGGGCCACTGAACAGCACCTAGGTCCTGTCCCCAGCCCCAGCCTCCTGAAGGCTACAGGAGTTTACTCCTGGGTCCTGCGATACTGATGTTTTTCAATAGGAATTCTCAGTCTGCAACACATTTTAATGCTCCAAGAAGGTGGGCGGTGAATTCCATTAGAATAGTAATTGGAGGGTTGGAATGCATTATTTCATTTGATTGAATAACCCTTGGAAGAAAGTGCTTTCATATGTCCATTTTACAAAAAGAGAAAATGGAGTATAGAGCAGTCACTTGCCACAGGGCCCTGGGCCAAAACCGCTGACGAGCAAAATGAAGCTACGTCCTTCTCACCTCTCAGACCTTGAGCCAAGCCGCACACCGAGTCAGAACTGAGTGTGCAAGGGCTCTTAGCGGCTAGTGTGTTCCAGCTCAACTGCAGCCGTGATCTAGTCCATGTGGCCCTGATACCACAGCTTTAAACGCAGAGGTGAAAGGACAAAAAGGTGTTTCAGACACAGGATCCAGTTTTCAGTTTTTCGCTTCCCCTAACGTCCTCAGTGTCACCAATAGCTATCTGATGTTTGTCACCAATCATAGCAAGGGTAAATTCAGTTTTTAGACTGTCTTCTTGTTAATCTCTCTTTTTCCCTCATCTTCTGTCAACTCTAAAGTAATGGATGCAGCCTTCACCTCTGTGTACCCACAAAGAGCCCTCTAAGGACACAGCGGGTGCTCAGCTGCCCAGCACTCGAGGCTTGCGTAGGCTCGCAATGTTGTGTTGTCTATGTCTTTAGTTTCTTTGCAGAAAAGTCTTGAAGCAGTTCTTTGCTGAATTTTCTAAACATCACTCATAAGAAATCCATATGATAAATGACTACAGCCCAGTACCCATTCTGTCCCAGCAAATGGGCGAAGAAATCTGTGATGTCATTACTCTTGGTATTGCTGAAGAAACACGTACTGACTTGATTGGAATTAACCCATCATTGTAATTTACAGAAAGAAAATCTTAGTCTATTTTTAAAATGGTATTTTCAAAGTAAAAAATCAGATATACAGAGTCCACTAAAAAGTGTGTACATATTTCAGTAAAAGAAAAATAGTTTGATGTGTTTTTTTGTTTTGTTTTGTTTTGGTTTGGTTTTTTTGAGACAGGGTCTCGCTTTGTGATTCAGGCTGGCCCTGAGCTCAGCCTCAAACTCGCATCACAATCCTCCTGCCTCTGCCTCCTGAGTGCTGGGATTACAGGCGTGAGCCACCACGCCCGGCACTGTGGTATGTGGTACTGGTTGCTGCTGGGTGTGAGTCTCCACACCCAGTATTGTTATGTGGTTACCGGGGAATCGAACCCGGGTCCTTGTGCTTGCAAGACAGGCGCCAGAACCACTGAGCTAACTCCCCTGCCCTATAGTTTGATGTTTTTTCAGCACGTGGTGTTACCCTCGGAGGAGGGATCCTAGAGAATGCTTATATCACAGAAAACCCACCACACTGCTGGCCCTTGGAAAAGAAACTGGAAATGCCTGGGCAGTGATTTCAAAAACCACTAACTGAAACTGAACTAACACATGTCTGGAAGCTTCTGGCTGCCCCTCTGAGCACCTCTTTAACTGTAGAGGTCAAAGGGAACATGTATCAATCGCATGATGTCTCAATAAATTTAGTATTAAAATATTTATGCAAGTTTTTCTTTTCCTGAATTATATGTACAATTTTTTTGTAGATTTTATATAATTTTTTTTTAAAGATAGGGACTGGCCTTGAACTCACAGTGGTCATCCTGCTTCAGCCTCCCAACTGCTAGGATTACAAGCATGCACCACCATGCCAAACTTGAAAACCAGATATGTTAATAAATTTTCTTTAAGGTAACTTAAAAAGATTAATATTCTTTCATAGGGAAAGCCAGTGAAATCATTACATGAGTGACACTCAATGGTACATCTGAGGAGGTGCCCTGAGTCCAGGGGCCCAAAGACCCTGGGGAGTGATTTACTCCATCTGAGCTCAGCCTCTCATCTGTAGCTCAGGGTGATCGGGGCCAGGTGACCTTAACGGCCTTCCTAATATAGCGCTTTTCAATTCCATTTCTATCCTGCCGGCATTCAATGGATTCCATGTTTGTGGCATTTTTATAAAGAGACCTAAACTTGTGGTCAATTCCCACGTAAATGCTACTCATCTCAACCTCTGCTTGCTGTGAAATGTTGCCTTCTCTTCTCTAAATTTTAAGTACCAAATCAATAACATGTCATTATGAGCTCTACTAAAGAAAATAAAACTATCCCCTAAAACAGACAACTTCCTC
The DNA here is from genome assembly GCA_004026965.1 of Petromus typicus. NCBI lineage: Eukaryota > Metazoa > Chordata > Mammalia > Rodentia > Petromuridae > Petromus > Petromus typicus. The sequence continues at coordinate 15,585 of PVIR01005908.1, forward strand.
CAAGTAACATTAGACATGCTCCAACCTGAAAGAAGAGACTAAAAATTAATGAATTGATGAACTGTCTTCAAAATGCACTGGAGGTACAAGGTTTGATGTGAGTCTTATTAATATAATTACTTTGTCCTTTTGCTGCCTTTAAATAATGTTTATCAAACTGCAAGTCTACACACTTAAATATTTACCTACCTAAATATTCTCAGAGTTCCTAAAGAAAAATCAGACAGGGTTGAAGTCTGTATTTCCTGGTTCCAGTTTTCCTGTGCTCACCAGTGCTGTTTTGGTCAATGCTAATTCCTGGTCCCTAAACATAAACATTGCTGTAAAAATACAGAAAATAATACTTTATAAACTTTCTTGGGATGCAAAGGCAGTGTATTTAGCAAAACTGGCTTCTTGGGGAATTTGTGCCATATTTTACCATCAAGGGTAACAACAAATCACACAAAAACATTGCATTAAGGTGACTGTTAGGGTCAGGCTCTTCCCCGGAAACCAGAACTTCCACTCACTGGAAGCAATGTGGGATATTTGAATGACATGTGTTAGAAAAATTACAAGCCAAGGTGTTTCTGATGTACCTCAGCTTACTGTTCAACTCATAGCCAAATGGTCGTAACTCAAGACTGATCTGGCAAGATAACAAGCAGCCTGTGTGGATTAACTCACTCAGTCTTCACAGCAATCCAACGAGGTAGTACCAGTGGCTCGCGGGCACCATCCCATTGGCCCCATCAGTGTCTAGAGCACGCCATGGAGTGTCGGGCTCAGCATGCGGACTGCGGGTGACAGGCCCCTGATGCATGTGACCATAAGACCTCATCCCCCAAATGCCCCGTCTGTTTTACAAACTAACCCACTTCTGTGCGCAGCAGCCCTACCTCACCCTCCTCAGGATGCACTCGCGTTTCAGAGGCTGTTTCTTTCTTTCCTGGAAAGTGCAACACCGAAGGTGTCCTGTGAACCCAGATGGTGTGTGTTGAGATCAGGGCTTGACAGGAAGGGCCTGTCGCTTCTCCTCCTCCTGGGGGCGCAGTTCAGTGCTTTCTCAAGGCTTTCAGGCTCTAGATAGAAACCTTTCTCCACACACTTTATGTTCTCCTCTTACATAAATCTTTAGCATGATTTGAACAACATGACTAGAACAATCAGGAGATGTAAACGTGTCAGTTCTCATATTTGTTTTTCCAAATACGATGGAGCTTTTGATCTTCTGATCGTTTAGAGCATTAAAGTTCTGAGTAATGTCGTTTGAATCTAAAAGGTCTGCATTTCCTTAGTGGAATTAAACTTTGCATTTCCCTTGCACACCAAGGAGAGGTTAATTCCTTAAAGCTGAAAATCATACAGTAAACAATAGTGCTCTGGAGGAGGGGAAGGGAGGGAGGGGCACACCAGCAGGGGCTCCATCCCTTCTGCCTCTCCACTAGTTCTTAAACCTCCTGACACTGAGCACTGGCCTCAGCCTGCACAGACTCTGACTGGGTTGAGTTGTATCTTTCATCTTTGCCCTGTTTACACAAGGATAGAATCTATGCTAGGAGAGAGAGCTTGCTTCAAGGTTCTGAATATTTAACCAGAATTTCTGAGCTGACACACCGCATGTGAAGAGCAAGGCAGCAGCCATGATGTGGCAAGGACTCTGTATCCTAGCAACCAGCTACCACAGAGAGAAGCACTGTGTAAATGAAATACACCTTGCACACAGAGCTTTGCAGACAGGTTGACGGTTCTTCTGACTGGAGGAGGGTCCTTTCCATCCTGTCTTGGAAGAGGCTTTGCACTTCAGTCGGGGTACACTGTGAACCATGGCTCAGTGGTGGGCTAGGTCTCGCATGCGCTCAGTCTCATGCAAACTACTACCAAGTCTTCTAGGAAAGGCCTGGGAAACCTAGGCACTGAGGGTCTTGAGCATGCTTGGCCAGGCTTGGGAAAATTAAAATATCAAGATCAGAAGTGTATTAGGAGATACGCAAGCCAGCTTCAGGCTCAGGAAGGTCCTGCCTCATATTTGGTTAAAACTGCTAAAATTTCTACACATTTGCAAATTCCCAGATTTGAAAAGAAGGCCGTGAAAGATCACATCAAGGAATAAAACAGCTCCTAAAGAAAGGTCCAGTTACCTAGTTTCTTTGCAATTGCTCTTGGAGGTAAACACTGACAGAGAAATGCATTCTCAGATATACGGAGAGCTTTCGAGACATGCAAAGATCCCTGCCATTTCAATTTGTTTCTTCCCACCGGGCGAGACTCTCAGCGATCTTTTCAACAGGACAGCTGTGCAGGGACTGGGGCAGCAGTATCTGCTGCCCTAGGATGTCTGCCCTAGGATCCAGGTTACACTCACTCCACAGACAGTGTGTAACCTCCTGATGACAGTGCGGCCCTGTAAGCACGGAGTGGACACACGGGGACAATCACAGGGCTGCTACACTTGTTTTTCTTGTTTCTTCTGTAAAGTTGGTTCCAACTCTACCATTAGAAACCACAACATAACAAAACTAACATTTTGTTGGCTAGCAACTCTAGGATTGCTCAAATTTGGAACAATAAAGCTAAACTGAACCCTCCACTGCTTTGTGGAATATGGCAATTTCTTGAAAACCCTTCAGGAATTCCTCGAAAGTACATTCTTTCCCTTGGCAGCCAGCATTGGATATGAACACTTTAACGCAACACTGACTGCAGCCCCAGGAGGAGGGCATAATTAGCTTTATTTCACAGTGAGGAAAGTGAAGTACACTGTTCACAGTGGGCAGATGCCCAGGATTTGAACCCATGCAGGTCTCAGGTATCCCACCTTGTCCTCTTTTCCACTAAGAGAAACTGAAGTCCAAAAACCACTCAATATTTGAGGGAGAGCTGGAGTCATGTGGTGTACCTCAAAGGTACAATTTCTACAGTCAGATTTTAAAAAGAAAAAAAACTTGTGCATAACTCTGGCTGGAAACCAATAAGTCTTGAACCTCGGAATGGCTCCAGTTTGCTGGGAAGCCAAAGGAGCCAGGACCGGAGCTGGAGTCGGTGATCTCACTGCTCAGCAGCTGGCTCGGGCCCTTCTGTAGCCAGTGCTCAAGCTCTCCTTCCTCCTTGACTCTCCTTTACAGAGAACAGCTACAGAAATAATGCAGCTGGAGATGCCAGATAGGAACAGCTCCCTTTCCAACTGACATTTGTCCTCCAAGGCAAACAGACCTTGAAGGTTCAGAGCCACTTGCCAGCAGTTTTCTTTACTGCTCTCTTCATTCTTTAGTTTAGACAGAAGCTAAGCAAGTACTCAGCTTCAGTACAGGAAGGAGGAAGACTGATGAGCACCCCTAATTCTGTGAGGGTTGCCCTCGCTCTGGTGTCACCTGCCCTGGTTAACCTGGATCCTGTCAGAGCGTAGCACATTACTCCTGCTGGTCAGGCTGGTGCCCACGTGGTCTGTCTCAGTGCCAGGGCCACATGGGGGAAGGGAAAATAGATGAAGTCACCATATCTATTTAGAGAGGAGAAAGAAATCTGATCCTCCGAAATGCACGGGTGACAGGGTGCGACCTGTTCACTATTAACCAACAGGAGACGCAGAGTGTAAAGTAGGGGGTTTAGAACAGTGACTCGAAAGGAATGGGGTAGGAAAGACCCAGAGTCCCAAAGTGCCACCCAGCACCCTCACCCCACAGTGAGGTCTGCGTTACCTCCCTGTTTGGAACAAGGCACCATGCAGTGTAACCTGGTCAGAGAGCCTCTCTATACCATCTCCACCATCTCCACACAGTCTGGACACTGCTCAGCGAGGCACTTGCTGGTGGCAGGGGGCCCAAGGCGCAGGCTGTTTCCTGAGCCCCTCAAGCTGTGCATCAGACGTTCTTTCTTTCTTCCTTTCTGAGGGTAGCAAAGTTTTATTAACAGAAGGAGAAGAAACAGGCTTTGCAGAGCGAGTTTGGGCAAGTAAAGTAGGAAAAGCTCTGCAGCCTGCTGCGTGAGGCCATCATGCAAGGGAGACGTGGTGCCCTAAAATGCTATTTCAACGATTTCTTCCCTTTCTTGGGGACCTGGGTTCTTCCTCCCTTGACTGCCAGCATGGTGCCCACCATCACAGGCCATCGCGGCTGCTCAAGGAGAACTTCTCCATCCTAAGATTAGTCCACTTGATTTAACTGTGCCTCCAATGGTGAAGTACAAGGTTTGTGCGGTCATGTTTGTCTTCCATCACTGCCCCTGTTGATGTTGCTCTTTGAGACCATGTGGAGGCCAGGGAAGGACTCCTCGCACATTCAGCAAGACTGTGAGTGTCACAGAGACAGCACCATCGTTCTACATCCTGGGACACAAGGGTCTCACATTCATTTCCCTTCAGACACCCAGTGGTGAGCCTCTCTGGTGACTCTGAACACAAGCGCCTGGTGTCTCACGCAGTTTCTCTCATTGGTGGTGGGGCTCAGATCTGTTCTCCTCATCCCCTCCCAGGCAGTACCTTGCTCCAAACAGGGAGGCGACACAGACCTCACTGTGGAGTGAGGGCGCTGGGTGAGACTCTGCTTCCCCATTCCTTTTGAGTCACTATTCTAAGCCCCCTACTTTATACTCTGTCGTACTGGTTGTTAACTGCCCAGTCACACCCCACCACCCCTGCATTTCTTTTGGAGGTTTCTTTTCCAGAATTATTACTGCATTTACCTTGATCTGTCTCCTTCCCGAAGCCAGACACCATCTCTACAGAGTAAGACAAAAAAGCAGGGCCACATGTGCACTAGAGCAGGCAGACAGGGCTGTCTTGTCTGAGCAGCAGGTGGACACCCATCCAAGGGAGGGAGACTCACTTGGAAGTGACAGTGAGAGACAGAATGTCTTTCAGGAAAGAGTCAGGCAGAAGAGTGACTCGCGTTCATTGAAATTCCCCTGCCCCCTTGGTGAGCAGCTCCTTTGACACGAGAGGCGGCCGTGGTTTATTCCCCCATCACCATTTCTCAGCAGTTCTCCAAGTCACGATGCACCTGTTGCTGAGCCCGAGGAGGAGCCACATTAGAGCTTCAGAAACAGCTCCAAGCTCCGCACTGGTTAATTTTCACATGGAGAGAATCACCTTTGCTCACCCTTCCTTCCCTTTTTTACTGACTGGTAGCAACCTCTGAATTCCTCCCTGAGTAGTTAGAAAGAGATCTTTTTTCATCTTTATATTTTAAATAGAGACAGTTTCAAAACCGAGCATAGCTGCCATGCCATCTCCCCCATTTCCAGTATAAAGCTGAACAACTAGAGGTGGGCCTGTTAGAACAGAAAGAGGTGTCCATGAAAAGAACTGCTCAACTCACTGAAAATAAGATTTTCTCTCACACAGAGGAGTTCACAGCCATGACATTTTATACTTGGTGGCAGACTAGCTTTAATGACTGGTAAGGAAATAAAAATTAAGCAAATACACATACCCAAAAACAAACCAGAAAAATAAAAACAAGAACCAGGCAGAAGTCCCAGTGCCGGGAGTTGTGGGTGCCTTGAACTCCATCACTTACCTGGGCAGGTGGAGGTGCCATTGCGCAGGAGGGCGCCCTCAGGACAGGTGCGGCACTGCTGAGCTGAGACACTGACAAAGCTAAGCCAAAGCGTTGCAGGCAGCAGGAGGCTGAGCAGGGGCAGAGCAGTCTCCATGGCCCACCCTGTCAGCAGACAAGAAGCTGCTTCAGCTCAGGCAAGGCTCAGGCCGGGGCACTCAGGTCCAGGCTCTGGGGGCCGCAGCCCTGGGACATCTCCCACTCTTTACTCTGCTGTTCGGCTCCGCCCTCCAGGAATTCCTTCCCCTCAGTAGAGCTTCCAAATGCAGCTTGAAAACGCTCCAGGAAAGATTTCTTTATCTATGTTTTTTTTGGAAGCCGGTAAGAAATACTTGACACCCATATGCCAAATTTCGCAGAGTTTAACAACCACTGCCCCACTGCAGCTGCCAGGCTGTGAGGAGAGATAGAGAAAGACAGGACGGTGGGAAGCTGGAGCCCCAGCCCTGGGACCTGCAGCTTTCCCCAGACTCAGCTCTGCCTTTGGAGGAGAGTGACTCCCCTTTCCTTTTTAAAGCCCTTTGGCTCCTCCCCCTCCCTTCAGTGACACTTGAGTGAGCTTCTGCAAATGCCCGTGTGGCCAGTTCCACAGGACGGGAAAGAGGGCAAGCTGCCAGACAGGAGCTAACTACTGCGCACTGAAGTCCTGCAGGTGGACCCGGGAGAGGGCGACGGGCACCAGGGAACTGAGGCAGGTACCTGCTCACTGAGGCCAGGCCTCAGAATCATGAACACCAGAGACACAAGTCCCCGGGGAGCGGTAGGAGCGGTTCCGGGGGATCTGGACCTACAAGACCTGATCACTCTGGCGAGCACGCAGAGCACAGCCCGCCTCCCGCGCGTTGTCTGAATGAGATGTCAACACCCTGCTCTTTCCCGGAGCTGCGTTTTGTTCTCCCTCCTGTATTTTTTATAGCGGAATTTGGAAGATTATTCTTTCCAAATCAAAGGGAAATCCCTGGAGCCAAACGAAGAGAGGCAGTGTGCACAGGAACCTTGTCTTTCAGCAGGAGTGTCATAAGCAGCCCGAGCCAAGAGGAGGGGCCATGACCAGCGGCTGCGGAGAAGCCACAGTAGGAAAACAAGCCCGCCACGCAGAAGCGGAGAAGCAAGCAGGGGCCAGGGCAGCTGGCTCTACTCCGCCCCACACACAGCTACACTGTTTCTTTGAGTTTGGACGGAAGAGTTAAAGGCAGGTAGCAGGAGCACAAGGAAAACTGGAAGTTTAAAATTGTAAAGAAAGCTGAAGTTTGGGACACAATAGTTATTCAAGCCCTTTTCTCTTCTAAGAAACCAATATATATTTATATATATAGATGTATATATATCTATATAGATATATATAGATATAGATATATCTATATAGATATATCCTCAAGAACCTTATAGGCACATAGCCTGTAAGTGGTCTCTGGGCTGGTAAATGATGATTGGTCCTGCAGACCTGCACCCGCAAGGGGCAGCAGCTCTGAGCCACAGACAAGTCTGCGGCTTGTGACCTGACAGCCGTGGAAACTCATAGCCCAGATCGCCACCTGGGGACACCCTGAGCCCCAGACACACGCAGCTCTGCATCACAAGGCTCCCCTCTCTCCTGAGGGCCCAAATGCTAGTTCTTTGAGAGTGTCCTTCAACTTCTGCTTAATAAATCCCTTCCTGCCTCTGACTGATGTGTCCTGAAAATACTTCCCCATCACAGGGGTCAGCTAACCTGCAACTGAATTCCACATGGAGGAGGGTGAAGAGCCCGCTAGGACCCGTCTGGTGACATTGTTACATCTCAGTGACAGACGTGAGACCAGACGGCCCCTGCCTGGCTCCTCCACTGCTCTCCTGGACCAGCCAGTCTCTCCCAGATGTTTCCCAGACCCAGAGACAGCCTGCAGAGCTCTCAGCCCCGAGCAAAGGCACAGTGGAGATTCCTGCCGCTCCATTCCACGTGGAAACACTTGCACTTGTCTGAGGTCGTGTTCCAAAGGCTGGTCCAGGTGGTGCTCCGGACAGTCATAGAGGACAACAGGCCAGGGCAACTGACTCTGAGCCCTCTGTGCACATCTTACGGCTCCTGACATTTCTCAAAGACAGGTGTCGAGGTTTCTCCCACTGCCACCAGCCCTGGCAGCAGCTCTGAGGCCACGTGAAGGGGTATACAGAGCTCCCTATGCTTCCTATTCAGTTTTTCTGTGAATAGAAAACTGTTCTTGGAAAGAAATCTACTGGTTAAAATAAGTAAAAACAAAAAAGAGGGGGGTCACTATCCAACTGCAATCCCACATACTAGATAACATTATGCTCCTGCCCCATGAAACCAGGTTTTTGAGAGCACTTGGTGGAGAAGAGGAACCTGCCTCCCCCTCTGTGCCTTCCAGCTCGGTCTCTCCCCACTGTCACTTTGGAAACCTCAGACCAAGTTCCAAGCAGGCGCCAGTGACAGGCAGATAGAAAGGAAGGGCGTGACCACCCACACCGTGTCACTGGTCAGTCTATGAAGAAGCATCAGCGTTAACACCTGAAGGAGCCAGCCACTCATTGTAACTTCGACCGCGTTTATTTACACAGTCTCACCTGGCTTCCTCTGTCATTCTCCCATGTACTTTAACTTCAAAACGGTCAGGATCTGAGATAAGAACTCTGGCTCCTTTATCACTCTCAGTCTTTCCCTTAACCTTCAGTCCTATTGACTCTCTAGCAAGCGAGTACCTTGAACTCTCCGAGGCCTTTAAAATCCTGAAAGAGAAAAGGTGCTATGTAGACACAAATTCTACCTGCTCCAAACAATGGAAACGTAAGCATTGTGGGCAGCTTTTCCTTCGTCTTATATTTATAAAATTGTGCATTGGCATCTTGTCTTCCACCTCCAAGAATCCAGATGATACGAGTGAAAATAATAACAGTTTGCCATGGCTAGAAGAGGCAGGCAACCCTCAGTCAGCACACAGCACGCTCCTCTCACCCTCCAGCGTTCCTTCGACCTGTCAGCAAATCATACCCACAGCAGCCGCTGTTCAAATTTCCCCATAATCAGTGAGGTTTGCCTGTTCTGGGATTTTGCATAAACGCCCTCACACTATGTGCCCCATTTTGTGTCTGGTCCTCTCTGCTGAGTGTTAGGTTTCAGGTCCACCTGGCCTGCATGTTAGGGCCCCTTTATTCTTTTTACTACTGGGAAATACTGTTTTTATGAATAAAGAAAAATCTATCTGTCCTGCTGTTGAGGGACTTTTGTATTATTTCCAGGTTTGGCTCAATGAATGTTTTTGCTTCTTCTCAATTAATACCTAGTCTTTAGTGCATAGGGAAGGAACGTGTTTCACTTCACAAGACACTGACAAGCGTTTATCCAAAGCAGCTGCCCCAGGCTGGACTTAGCCAGCTGTGTACATGAGCTCTGCTGTTCCACAGCTCACCCACAGTTGGCTGTCAGCCTCCTCTTCCAAACCATCTGTGTGTGAAATGTGTGCCATGCTGTGCTCAGTGTGCTTCTCTGCGAGGCCTGGGTGCTGGCCATCTTCTCACATGTTCATTGATCATTTGTGCCTCCTCTTTAGTGAGGCATCTTTTGAAATCTCTTGCCTCATTTTTATTGAATTGCTTGATTTTCATTATCATATTATTTGTGGATTCTATCTATCATCTATCTATCTGTCTATCTATCTATCTATCTATTTATCTATCTATCTATTTATCTATCTTCCATGGTATAGAAGGTTAATCTCAGTTAAAAAGTCCATATCTCACCCTGACGTCTCTGAGTTAGAAAGTGGTGAATGTGACGATCAAAGCCAGGGTCTGTCTGTACAGATGTTATATAGTGGTGATAACCTATGGCGCACGTGTTGTTTTTCTTTTAAGACAAAATATGTTAATGTACGAGTTCTTTCTGAACTGAAACCGCAGTGTTCAGGTTTAACTGCAGTGCTGGCACTTCCTGATAAACAAGTGCATTCTGGAGTGAGGTTTGGGCACGCATCTCTAAAAGGTTCACCATCTCTGAACTAGAGCATTTGCTCAAACCCTGCCCGTGAAAGTTTCATTTACTCTACTAACACAGCTCAGACAAACACACACACACACCCACATACCACATGCAGGAAGTGGGGTCTTCCCATCAGTTCTCCTGGTGTTCTGCCAAAGTCTTCGATGTCTTCCCTAGATTTAAAATCCTCCCTATCAAGTCTGTCTGGCTACTGCTGAAGGCCACAACTTGAGACATGACCCAGTTTCCAGTGATCCAGGAAGACAGATCCAAGACACAAAGAAAAAAGGGCAACCAGTAAATTCAGTAACAAGCTGCTCTGGTCTTCAGAGAAGTTTAAATCAGTACTCGAGTCAGGAAAATCGAATTGCAGTTTTAGAAAATAACTCCAATAATGAATGCAGGTATGTTCCTTGTTATTGGAAGAAACAATAAATGCTGTTGTTCCACATTTTACACGAAGGCTTTTATTATGTCACAGGAAGAAGAAGAAAGGTATTGAGCCACCCATGCTGGCCCAACAGATGTCTTAGGGCACGTTTGAAAGGCTTGGTCTGGGCCCTGTAATGACAGCTCACCGGACCGAAATCTGTGCCATCGTGTTCTCTCCCGGTCACCTGAGGGTGTCACTTTCCCGAGGTTCTTACAGACAATTCTCAGCCCTTCCATGAATGTGTCTTGGTTCTGCCAAACTAAGAATAACAAAATAATGAAATTCTGTCATTTTATCTATGCAATTTCCTGTGTTCTTTACTAGGAGGAAAATTACATTGTTCCTGGGAGTTAACAGTCACTGTAATTGTTTGTTTGAGGCAGGGAGGGTCTCAAATTCCTGATTCTCCTGCATCGGCCTCCCAAGTGGATAATATTCATTCTTCAAATGCCACAGTTTATGAAATAGAAGGAGGCTCGACATGTGGATACTCAACTATATTTAGAGCCTCAGCCTCCTTCCTATGGTTGTTGTGACGCAAAGAATAGTTAATTATCGGACCTGAGGCTTGGCCGCTCCCATCCAAAATACAACCTCCAAGCAAGGGACTGACTTTGCAATTATGACTAAAATGAGTGGGACTGAGGTTCGTGATATCCCAGCCTGTTTACTAGGTGAGGCTTTGGCACAACTCCTAGACAACATGTGAACAAACAATATTTTTGTTTCTCACTGGTTGATAAGAGGTTAGTTTAATATAACACAGATGTTAATTTCATATGAAAATAAGTCTGACCTTTAAAAGCCAAATTGCATTTCATAAAACCCTTTCAGCAGGCTACTTGGAAACACTTCTGAGCCATAAAAATATTTGTAGTTGTCAACTAATTAATCTCCTGGCAGTTACTCCCTGAAGGAATAATCTCTCTGCTAAAAAAAGGAGTATACATTGTAACACTATTCATGGTAGAAAAAAATTAGAAACAGTTTTAATTTCTACTTACAGAAATGATTAAGAAATTGTTTAAGGACATGTTCAGTCATTAAGAAGGAAATGTTTGCCACAATACTACAGAAAACACAAAATCTTAACTTCACTATGATTGTAAAATTCATTATTTTTATATGTAGACAAGAAACAGAAAAATGGGAATAGGTAACTGACAAGGTAGTCACATTATGAACTTTTCCTTTTGATTTAAACTGGTTTTGTTTTCAGGTTTTATTTTGTATTAGCACATCATTTGCATTACATACTGATTCTATTCCGTGATTTAAAAGGGTCTGTTCAACAAAGGAAACAGTCAACAAAGTGAATGGGGAAATCTTGCCAGCCTTTCGTCTGACAGAAGGATAGAATATATAAAGATAGAATATATAAAGAACTCAAAATATGAGCCTCCCAATAAGATACTCGATCAAAAGGTGGGCAACTGAAATGAAAGAACACTTCTCAGAAAAATTACAACTAGCCAATAAATACATGTGTAAATGTTCAACACTGCTGGTCACCACAAAAAGGCCAATTAAAACAACTCTAGGAAAAAAAATATTTTTTTGAGATATGGTCTCACTGATAAAGGAGTTCAGAGCTTGGCAAAGCTGGCCAGGTAAGTAGACATGGCCTGTTAATTACGAGATCCGGACACAGGTGCGGAGCAGCGCCCAAAGCCCCACATGCGGACTTCTAGAAGAACAGAAGCAGATTGTCAATAGGACGGCCTAGACCTCACGACAGCCTGAGGGGCGGGATCCCAGCACTGCCCCTCAGAACTTGGATGTAGAACTCCTCACAGGGGACAAGAAGGGCTTGCTACACAATGCCTCCGCCTTCTCCAGGGGGCCCTTCGTCCTGCTTTCTCCTCTTTTACTTGGCCAAGCTCACTGCACAGCCAGTTTCTCCCTCACTCTTCACCTTTAATTTTTCAAATAAACTTTGCCATGGCTTTTTGCCCATTTTATTTAATTCTTTGAGATGAGGAGAACTTGGAATCTACTTCTATTAGAGAGGCAAGCAACTTAAAACCCAGTAATATTTATTTGGTGACCACTTTATTTTAAGGAGCTACTGGATAACATCACTGCATTTCACACTGGACTGGAGCTCATGGTAACTCCTGCCTCAGCCCCCTGAGTGCTGGGCCTGCAGGTGTGTGCCATCATGCCTGGCTCTTGATTTACGTTTTCATTGTTCATTGTACTTTCAGGAGATTCACTCAGCTGTCTGAAGCTCGGCCTCTGCCCAGACTGTGCTGTCTTCCCTCTGTCTGGCCAGGAGCTCCGGGCTGTCAGAGCCAGGTCACCCTTGACGTGACGTTGAGAAATAACATCCTCCCTACTCACCTAGTGTTGGAAGCAATGTAGTTATTTATTGTATTATAAATGAAAAATCAAAATATGTTTGTCAACATGTAAGTGTCTGGGGTTGAGGCTACCAAGGAAGACGCATTGAAGGCTGTCATGGCTGCCCATGGACAATGAAAAGGATTCAAAGCCTTAAAATATTTCCAGTTAAAGACATCCCACTCCAGGTGGGCGCTTGTAAGCACCAAAGCTTTTCAACTAAGGCCCACACATTTCTCCAACAGTCCTGACACAACTCCTCTAGCATATATGTAGCCTTCCGTCTCATATTCTTACCAAAAGCTGAAGGTCAGAGAAAATGGTCTTGTCAAGACTGCAGGGCTGCAATCAGGTGGGGATTTGGTTCAGTGGTTCTAGCATCTGCCTGGCAAGCACAAGATCCTGAGTTCAGTCAGCAGTAACCACATACAACAATGCTGGGTGTGGTGGCTCATGCCTGTACCCCGGCACTCAGTAAACACATACCACAAGGCCAGGCTTGGCGGCTTATGCCTGTAATCTCACCACTGGTGAGGCAGAGGCAAGAAGACTGCTGTGATTTGAGGCCAGCCTGGGCTACATAGTGAGTTCAGGGGCAGCCCAAACTACAAAGTGAGACCTTGTGTAAAAAAAAAAAAAAACCAAAAAAAACAAAAAAAAAACCATTTGCAGATCTATGAGGTGCTAAATGACCCAGGAAAAAGACACTCAGGAATTTCACTTTCTCTCTAGATCTTTTCCCCACATTCTCAAACCCTCATAAAAATCCCAGTGTCTCACCCTGAGACATTTCTGTCTTGGAAACTGGCCTATTGCTTCCCTTGATGTGGTAATCTAGCCAAAAATGACTCTTGTTTTTTGTACATTCCTTGTCTACTGGTAAATTCTTTTAAACCTCACCACCACCACCAGGAAACAAAGACAGATGGGTTTTTGTTTTGGTTTGGTTTTTTGTGAAAAAACCTATCTACATAGGTGATGGCTATGAATTCAAATCTGATACAAATAGAGTGAATTACTATCTCACATACTTTGACTAGTATTGCCATCACTGGCTAAATTTTCCAAAACAGTCAACCCTTGGAACAGTCCCAACATCACAAAATCAAAACTTTTTGTTTACTTATAATGTATTACCATCTTAAAACATTTGTTGTACCGACACAATTTTAAAGATGCTTTGCATTTATATGCAATGGGTTAGGCACTAGGCCAGCTACCATCAATCATGACTGCCCATGAAGACCACCTGGAAACCAGTCAAGCTCCTGATACCCCTGCCTGGCTCCGCCTGGGAAATCCCAGTTTCTCAGGGGACCTGGGCCCCTGGGTCTTCACATCACAAGCTTGTCAGAAATACAGACTCACAGGTCCTGCTCCAGACACTTAACATCAGAATCTCCATTACAGAAACATTTCCACAAGATTTATGTGTCTATTAAAGAAGGAGAAACACTGGTATAAATCAGGTAATTACAAAACAAGTGTTCCATTGGGGCCGGGGATATAGCTCAGTGGTTCCGGCACCTGTCTTGCAACCACAAGGGCCCGGGTTCGATCCCCGGTAACCACATAACAATACTGGGTGTGGAGACTCACCCCAGCAGCAACCAGTACCACATACCACAGTGCCGGGCATGGTGGCTCATGCCTGTAATCCCAGCACTCGGGAGGTAGAGGCAGGAGGATTGCTGTGATGTGAGTTGGAGACTGAACTCAGGGCCAGCCTGAACTACAAAGCGAGACCCTGTCTCAAAAAACCTTAAAAAAAAACAAGTGTTCCATCGGCCTGCATATCTAACAGAGTGTCCAATGATTAAGATGTGAAAAGTTCTTTATGATAAAGGACTTTCTAGCTCATGAGGATATCTACCATATCCCTGTCTTCCTACCAATAAATGCTAGGGTCTTAGTCAGTTTTCTGCTGAAAACTGTGGGCTGAATTATTTATAAAGAAAAGAAATCCATATCTCACATTGATGGAGTCTGGAGAGCCTGAGAGCACCTGCACTTGGTGTGAGGCCCTCACTGCTGTATTGCCACATGGCAGAGTGAGTCACATGGGGAGACACAGGAAGTGTGCTAGCTTCCTCCCTTTCCCTCTCCTTATGAAGGCCCTACTGCCATTCTAAGGTCACGTCCCCACGAGCTCATCTCCCCTACCTACCACTGTAGATCAATAATGTGGACTTGGGGATCAAGTTTCTGATAGAAGGGGGCCCTTCAAACCACTGCCAGTAGACATCCCCACCCAGGCACTTTAGTCACAGACAGCACCCCAAAGCTCTCTATGATACTTCCTGGGTTGGAAGTGTTAGCCTAAGAGTCAAGTGTATTATCATTGTCTTCACTCCCAAACTCCTACATCTCCCCAAACAGTAAAACCATCACTCAGGGCCCCGGTTACAATTTATGATCATTTACTCCTCCCTGAACTCACAGGTATTTTCATGTGCATGCCAGAGATTGAATCCAGGGTCTTGCAGGTGCAAGTTTCTCACCAACTCAGCTATATCCCCAAGCCATAAATGTCACAAAAGTACTTCAATCTAGATGTCCCCCCAAAGTCTGTCCACTCATGAGTCAGGCTTTTCAGAGGTGACTGGACTTAAGGTGTGTGAATGTGGTAAGTGTGTAATAACTGAATTAGTCCACTGACTGGTGGAGCTGAGCCCTGGGTATGGATAATAGGAAGGCCTAGCCTTGGTGTGAGTGGCACCACTGAAAAGACTTGCAGCCAGGATGAAGCATAAAAGCATATAAATAAGACTGTTTGCGGCTCCCTGCCTACCCTGCCATGGACTGTTTCTCCTCTGCCAGGCTCCTCTGCCAAGCTTCCCTGCCTTGGAGCCAGCCTACTGTGGACCGAAACCTCTATAAACTGCGAGCTGAAATAAGTTTTTTCTCCTTTA
This sequence comes from Petromus typicus, assembly GCA_004026965.1. Classification (NCBI taxonomy): domain Eukaryota; kingdom Metazoa; phylum Chordata; class Mammalia; order Rodentia; family Petromuridae; genus Petromus; species Petromus typicus. The sequence continues at coordinate 30,786 of PVIR01005908.1, forward strand.
GTTTGTGGATGTCTAGTATTTGTCCTAACAGTGAGAAAACTATTACAATCTTTATTCTATCCTTTATTCATTCAAAAATATATATTAAAGCACTCAACAAATGTTTAGTTTATTGAGTTAATGGAACTGAACAAATATCAGCTTATTTAAGGCACTGTTCTAGATAAAAAGACGGGTGAAATACAGTTCATCGGTACTATAATCAAGAGGCAAAATAGGCACTAAATCTTATATTACAGTGAGAGCCGTAAGGGAAAAATATTTTTTAAAGTCCTATGGAAGAGAAAGAAGAAAGGATATAGGTACATTTATAAGTAGGGAGCACTTTATAATCAGATGGTATAGAATCAGTGTGTTCAAAAATTTTGAGAACTTCCTTTCCTTAAAAAGGAAAAAAGGTTTGTTTTAAATAGATAAATAGACCACTGAAAACTTTTTCATCATAATTTGCTCAGCAAAACTTTTCTTTATAAGTAATACAATGATAAAACCATCCCAGAAAAAAAAAGATGTTTACAATTTTGAGTAATGAGCACCAGATTAATAAAACTTGCTTTATTATAGTTCTAGAACTCTGATAACTGTAAATATCAAGATCTTGAGTATTGGTAATCAAATTAGTAAAAAAGCTTTTTTCTCCTGTGGTACTAGGTCTCAAAACTAGGGCCTTCCCAGTAAGTTACATTTCCCAGGCACATTTTGCTTATTATTTTAAGACAGGTTCTCACTAAGTCATTAAGTTACCCAGGCTGGGCTCTAATGTACATTTTTCCTGCCTCAGATGCCTAGAGTGTTGGGATTATAGGTATGCTCCACCACATCCAGCTGTAAGTATATTTTTTTAAATGATATTTTAGTGTTTGGTCCTCTCTCCAACAGAGCTACACCTAAACTACTAAAATTTCCAAAATTTCCTGTGCAAGTATCCTGTGACTATAGAAATATACCAATGGTTCATGTATATAAATATATACTTGTGTATACATATATAAATAGTTCACATCAAGAATTGATGAGCCAAAATATATAGTTTAAAAACTGAGATATCAGTAAAGATAAAATTATTCTCCACAGGATATACAATTTGAAATTTCCAATCTTTATTTTACCCATTGCTGGAAAATTAGGTTTTATCCAGCACAGCATATATCCCATGGCGGGTCACAGGAAGCTTCAGCAGGAGAGGTGGCTGTCCTCCAGCAGCAACTGAGAAAGGCAGGCGCTCATTTGACCTGACTGAGAGCAGGGTGTGGGGGTGGACACCGCTGCTTCATCGGGGCTGTTTTGTACAGTGGTTTTATATTTTCACTGGTATCTTTTAGATCTAAAGTGGCACCCAAACCCCTGTGCCTGGAAGGTGCCTGGGGTACGTGCAGGTGCAGCTGATGTGCCGTTAAGTGGGGTCAGGATGGAAGAGATGAGTGACTGGGCACAGCCAGAAAGGGCTGACCTCCTCGCCAGTTCCTGCCTCTGTCTGTCTGCTGTCCCCTGTGCCATGCCCGGCTCCCCTCCACCACGGCGTCCAGTCTTGGAGCCGGGACCATGGACTAACTGGGAAACAAAAGAAACCTTTCTTCTGTTACACAATGGGTGTCTGGTGTTGTGTCTCAGCTACAAGAAAGAAAATAAAATGCCACCTGACTTAGCTGGCTGCCCGTCAGCTTATGTTTTGAGGAGTACGTACAGGTTTATTGAAGCATTTCCTTCGGAATTCTATCACGTGTCTTTCTGAGATGCGACTTCCCAGTACTCCTGGGTTTTTCTATAGTATAACGCTCCTCATTTCTAATAAATGTCAGAGTAGTATTATAATGGGATGACAAAATTTTAAAAGAAATCTCCAGATGGGATATTTCACATGTAGCAAAACTTAAATATACAATAAGCTTTGCGCTTTCGACCCAAATAGCTCTTCTCATCATTGCCATTTTCTCCAAAACCTGTGTAAGAGCCTGGAGTTCTAACAGTAGTAGAAAGGGCAGCCTTCAGGGCTGGGGATATAGCTCAGTGGTTCCGGCGCCTGTCTTGCAAGCGCAAGGGCCTAGGTTCGATCCCTGGTTACCACATAACAATACTGGGCATGGAGATTCACCCCAGAAGCAATCAGTACCACATACCACAGTGCCGGGCATGGTGGCTCATGCCTGTAATCCCAGCACTTGGGAGGTAGAGGCAGGAGGATTGCTGAGTTCAAGGCTGAACTCAGGGCCAGCCTGAACTACAAAGTGAGACCCTGTCTCAAAAAACCTAAAAAAAAAAAAAAATGAAAGAAAGAAAGAAAAGAAAAAGAAAGGGTAGCCTTCAGAGGGCTGGGCAAATATGGGTTACCTTGGCACAAAAGACAAAGGCAGGACTTCGGGCTACACACTGAGGACTTCTGCATGTATGGAGGAAAACATTATGAAGGAGCACGCCCTGGTTGTATACCTGAGTGAGGTTTGGTGTGACATTTCAATGAACTCATACGGAGTGAGCGGTCTGATCAAACGCTGCCCTCTTTGCTCCATCCTCCCGTCTGACCCCCACAGTTCTTTCTCTAACTCTACTAACCATATTCTACATTCAGGCTGATATTTTAACTTCCACATAAGAGAAAGGACATGTGGTCATTTCTTTCTCTGTCTGGCTCCTCACCCTTAATGTAATGTCCTCCAGTTTCATCCACTTGCTGCAAATGACAGGATTTCATTCTTTATAGCTGAATAGAAGTCCATTGGTATCAATCCCCCACATTTCCTGAGTATGAAAAACTTCAAATTAAGAGTTAGCAATACTCTTTTTCATTTTATGACTAGCAGTTTACACAGGAATGTTATAGAATCTTCCAAATCAAAAAACAGTTCAAATAGCCTCTACCCAAGGTTTACTATAATTTGGATTATTCTTACAGCACTAAAGGAGTCAGGTTTCAGTTCCTCACTCTGAAGAAGAGGTCAACCGCGTCCATAAACTCATGATCACATAGCTTAGGAGGCTTGCGCTAGAAATAGGACCTGGATAGTACAAATTCCCAATTCTTCTTATGAGTCTCTGAAATATATTACTGCCCAATGCAGAATTATTTTTATTTAAAGTTGGTTATCTCATAGGAAGCTCCTCCAAAATGCTCCTGAGTCACATGATCAACACATCTTGTCAGTACAGAGACAGTACCTGGCGCAGAGGAGTAGGACGTTGTTGACTGAATAAATAATAAATGGCAGCCACATTCGAGGCAACAGGAACAGAGCAAACATCTTGCCATGTGTACAGGTACCTTAAAAATGGGTAAGTATAAAGAATCTCAAGAGACTAACCCACTAGCAAGTGGTTACCAAAGACTCAATAATAGCAAAATCTCCCATGAAATTGACAGTTACAGGAAATGCCCTTTCCTTGTGTAAGTCACCCTCCGAATACAGCTTCAGTTCAGCGTAAACCCCACCAGGTATTTGGGAACATCTGAGAAATGTCCAGGGAGAATAGAGATGTATCATCTCTACCTTAGAAGGAAACGAGGCCACTTGGAAAGGAACATGAGAAGCCCTGTGGCCTGACACGACCTCCCAGCTGCCCAGGGACCTCAGCCTCACATACCACCACAGTGAGAGAAAGAGTCCAGCGTGTGGCATCTGAGTCCTGCAGCCAGAGACACGCCCTGGTTTTGAACACAGCTGTCCACGCTGCTCTTGGATGACAGGGCCGAGATGTTCAAGGCCCACTGGGAGCAAAGGCAGAGACAGAGTGCCAGCAAAGGTCACATGAGTGAGTCTGCTGGATTGACTCCATACCTGAACAAATTGATCTTCACTGGAATTCATCTATTTTCAACAGAACTTCATTTGCTGGCTCCTCGTTACTGTTTTTTCCAACCTGCCAGCACAGCTTGGGGCTATTCCTAACCACGTTCTTGACACTCACCTGGAAATTACTGATTATAAAGTAACCAAATCAAGAGGGAGAGAACACCGAGCTCACCAAAACACAGTAACAGGTGCTTTACTTAGTTGACTATAAACAGGCTGTTTTCTGAAATGAATAAAGGAAAGTTTTTAGCACCTTGCAGTCCGTTTCCAACGCTTTTAATGCCCCTAGCACCCATTTACTCGCATTCCAGAGAAGGGTGACTTCTAGGACGCTGAAAGATTGGCATGCACAGCTCTTTCCCAGTCACACTTACCATCTGGTGCCAAGAATATTCCATTGGTGCCGAAGGGAATGGGTCTCACCTGAGGTCTCCTTGGGTTCCATGCTTTCACCTCACGCTGAGTGTGTTGAGCAAATTCTGTTGGACATTTAGTCCAGCAGCTCTTGAGCACAGCTCGTTTTCCTGGGCTGACACAGCTTTGAGTGATTCACTGGCACCAAGTGGGGAAGCTTGTGTGTTACCTTGGCCTCCAGTCCCATAACTGCCATAGTTTGTAGCTTTATAAGAAAGGAGAATGAAAATCAACCTTGTCTATGCTAAAACTTTTCTTTTATAATGCTCTACAACAGGTATTCATTTTGACTCTGCAAAGATACCATAGAAGAAAATGACATTTCTGAGGTAAACTAATACATTCACTCTCGTGGGAAATGACTGAAAATTTTTATTAGGTTCACTGGTTCTTCAGTTCTCTTAAATCCATGGTGTAGACCCCAGAAGCATGTGCAGATTTTACACACTCAGTGCCAGGGTCCTACTGCTTTTCATGAGACAACTCATGGTGTGCTGAGGATGGAAGTGTTATAGAGCTGAAGTTTAAGGAAGCATTATTTGAATCACAGTTCAGTTTTAGGAAATAGCACCAGGTAAACTTTATTCAAGCCTGTGAGGCAGGGTCCTTGGCTCCCCCTCCAAATATCCTGGAGAGGGTTTGAAATCTTACACCAGTGAAATGAGAATCTCCAGAGTCTACCTTCACCATCTTGTAAAAGCAGGTGATTTGATACAATATTCTGGCTCGAACTCTGGGCTGGATGAAAAGCACAGCACCTCCACCTTCAGTAATCTTAGAATGTACAGAATGTCACGCTGCGAGGCCACACACACGGGCTTTGCTGCAGTGTCAATGACCAGCGCAGCCTGTGCCTCCTCCTTGCAGTTAGATGTTTCCAAAACTCACTGATCCTTGGCAATGGCTTTTACTCAGAGAAGACTGAGGTGACCAGAGAGGGTGGTTCATTTGTTCCTTATTTCTCCACATTTTAATTGAAACCACGTGATATGTTCAACATGCGTAGCCTGATCCTTGTACTATATAGCTTAAAATTTTTTCTTTACCCACTCATCTATTATTAGGCATCCGGGTTATTTCCAAGATTTAGCAATTAGAAGTTGTGCCACTGTTAAAAAAAAAAAAAAGAAGCATGCATATATCACCGTGGTCTGGTGCTTTTAACTCTTTGAGTAGATACCAAGAAGGAGGATAGCTGGTTCAAATGGAACCTCAAGTTACAGTTTTTTGAGAAAGCTCCACACTGATTTCCACAGCGATTGCCTCAGTCTCCACTCTCACCAACAGTGGAGAAGAAATCATTTTTCTTCACAGTCATGGCAGCATTGGTTACTCTTTCATTTCATGACAGCAGCCATTCTTTCTGGATTGAGATTGGAACTCAGTATTGCTTCATTTTGCATCTCTTAAATAATCAGGGATGTTGAATATTTTTTTCACATATTTATTTTTGTTTCCACTTCTGTATCTAAGAAGTGTCTTCATTTCAGATGCCTATTTCTGAGTCGTGTCTTTAAACTTGGGTGTCTAATTTTTTCAAGTTCGTTATATATTCTAGATATTAGACCTTGGTCTGAGGAACAGCTGGAAAAATTTTTTCCCATTCTATGTTCGTTTCTTCACTCTGTTGGTGGGCTTTTTTTCTGTGTAAAAGCTTTTTAATTAGATGAGATCCCAACTGTTGATTCTTATAATATTTCCTGTAATAGAAGGGTTTTTTCATAAAATTTTTCTTACACTCACATCTTCAAGAATTTTGCCTAGTCTATCTTCCAAGAGATCTGGCGTGTCTTTCTTACTATTTAGATCTTTGGTCCATTTCTCTTTTAATTTAGTACATGGTGAAAGATATGGGTATAGAATAGGCATGTAGCAACTCTTGAGCACAGTCTTCAGCATGTAGAAAGTCAGTTTTCCAGCACCACTTCCTAAAAGTCCATCTTTCTTCCATTGGAGGCATCAGCCCCTCTGTCAAAGCCAAGACGGTTCAGTGTGACTCAGCTTTGCCAGTTCGAATGTAGTGAGGAACCTCTCCATTTCTTCTGTGTTTTCCATCTTCTTAGAATACAGGTTCTCCAGGTAGGTCTGATGATCTTTTGAAGTTCTGCACAATGCATTGTGATTTCACCCTTTTCATTCTTACGTGTGTGGATTTGAATCTTTTCTTTCCCTTTCTTTTAGATAAGGTTGGCTAATGGCTTGTTAATTCTATATTATCTTTCAAAGAACCAACTCTTCATTTATTCTTTATATTGTTCTCATAGTTTCAGTTGCATTAACTGCTGCTCTGATTTATTTTCTTCCCTCACATGAACTTTAGCCTTGAAATGCTCTTCTATGCTAGAAGTTTGAGGTTCAAAGTTAGGTTATTTATTTGAGCTCATTTATTTTCTGATGCGTGAACTCACTGCTCTAACTTTCCCTCCTAGACTGCTTTCTTTGAAGCATCCATAAGTTCTGGTCTGTTGTATTGCCATCATAGTTTAATCATAGAAGCTGTCTAACTTTTTGTTTAATTTCATCTGTGACATACTGGTTGTTTAGTAGGGTGCTATTTAATTTCTGTGTACATATAAAGACTTTGTGGTTTCATTTGCCATTGATTTCAATGTGCTATGGTCAGATGATATGCACAGGATAATTTCAAATCCTTTGCCCTTATCTAAGCATGTTCTGTGAGCTACTGTGTGGTCTGTCTTGGAGAACATCCCACGTCTAGCTGAGAAGAATGTGTATTCTGATGCTGGGGGTTGAAACACTCTGTTGACATCTACTAAGTCCATTTGTTGAAATATTTGGTTCAATTCTGATATTTCTTTGCTTTTTTGTCTAATTGATCTGTTTGTAATAGTAGGATATGGAGGTCCCCATTACAATTGTATTAGGGCTTATTTGATTTTTCATGTCTGTTAATATTTGTTTTATATAGCTAGGTGTGCTGTGTACATATTTGTATTATTGTCTTTTTCTCATGGATTGTTCCCTTAATAAGGATGTAGTGACTTTCTTTTTCTCTCTTGATTAGTCTTGGCTTGAAATTCACTTTGCAAATAGAATAGCTACTGATTTTTCCTTGTTCCTATCACATGTAGTATTGTTTTCCATCTATGGAAATTCAGTCTATGAATTTCTTTTTGAATTAAATGTTTCTTGTAAACAGCATATTGCTGGATCTTGTGTTTTGATTCATTTCTTTTGTTTGGTGAATTGAGGCCATTTGAAATGTATTGACTTATCCTTGTCATGTTATTTTCCTGCTGTTGCTTCCCCTTTTCTCCCTTCTGTTTTATGACTTGCCTTTCACAGTGGATTCATTCTGGTGGGGTTTGTAGAGTTATAGTCCTCATTATCTCTCTCCAGAATGGCCCTTCAGAATATTTTGGAGAGCTAGTTTTGCAGAGATGAATTTCTTCAGGTGTTCTTTGGCATAAAGGTATCTTACTTCTCCATCCAATTTTGAAAGATAGTTTACCAGGTACTTCAATCTTGGTTGGAGGTTATTTTCTTTTAAGGGTTGAAATACTTCACTCCAAGATCTCCTTGACCTGAGGGTTTATGTTGAGAAGTCTTCTGTGATTCTGGTAGGCTGTCCTTTACAGGTGATTTGTTTCTTTTCTTAACAGTTTTTAATATTTTGTTCTCACATTGAATTTCTAGAATCCTGACTCATATTTCTTGGTATAAGTCTGTTTTATCATTCTATGTGCTTCAATTATCTGTATGTCAAATTCTTTTTCCTTGCTTGGGAAGTTGTCTGCCATTACTTCTGTGAACAAATTTTTTATATTGTTTATGCTGTCTCTGTCCTTTTTATCAACTCTGATTAATCTTATGTTATTCTTCTTTGCATCATCTAACAGTTGTTGGCTTGATTTTTTATTTTTAAGTCTTTCTTTTCATAACTGCTAACACAATTTTGTCTTTTGTATCTGATATCTGGTTAGTTTTTCTGTGTATACTTTCAATTTTTAATCTCCTGGATATCTATTTGAATCTATTTCACACACTCCTTTTCTTTCCTATATTGGCATTCATGGTTTCCATTATTTTCCTAAGGTCCTCTATTTTAAAAAAATATTTGCATGTACTCTAGAGTCACTAACCACGTCCGTTATGTTCACCATCTCTGTATTTATCTGAGAAACTATTTTTTATTTTATTGTCTTCTAAAGCCTCATTAATCTGCTTGTCACTTCTTCTGTTACTACTTCAGAGAGCCTGGGTTGGTAGCTTTCTAATTGCTCCGCCTTGTTGCCCCCTGCGTTTGCCTTTGGTGAGCTGGAAGTCTGGGGTAGCTTTTGCTCCTATGTCTTCTCATTTTCTAGATTTTTTTAGTTTAATTCCTGGATTGATACTTGTAAAAACAGGTAGCTTTATTGCCAGTAGGGAGAACCCTCAGGAAGTGATTACTTATCAGAGATATCTTCCAGGTGTACCTGGCTTTTGGGCTTTAACTCTGTCGCTGATTTCAGTTGATTGGGGGTGGTAAGTTGTTGCCTATTTGGCCTAGCCCCTGGTTCCTTGTTACTAGCCTGTGGTATTGTTTATGGCCTTTAGCCAATTTCGGTCTTGGTGTACCATGAACAACTGATCAGAGCAGTATGTCACCTTGGCTAAAGCAGTACAATCAGTAATAACAATAGAAATAAATAAAGCCTACAACATGACAAATGGATAACTACTAATTTGCCATCTTTTACCATATGAACTGTATTTATATAGTTTATTTTTGCTATATTTATATAGCAAAATATAAAACAAATCAAAAAATTGTATACAGTAAATACATCTTCAGGAGGGCAAGTTTACTCTCAGGGAAGAAAATTTATAAGAGGGTAGGGGGAAAATAGAGAAACAGAAGAAAGAGATTAGAAGCAAGACTGGAGGACAGAGGAAGATTACGCAAACTTCGGGAAACTGGTGAAGAAGACAGGAGAGAAAGAAAAGGAAAATATTAAAACAAGGACAGAACCCAACAACAATACTACAGTTAATGCTCAGACTCATACAAAAACAAGAAATGGTCAAGAAAAAAAGAAGAAAAGAGAATGTCCATTTCGGGGTGTTCTCTGCTATCTGATACAGAGCAGGCAGCCAGAGCCTAGATCTGTGCTGATTAACCCAGCAAGCCAGCCGCAGATTGCAGTGCGGTGCTGGATAATCCCAGCCAACCTGCACCTTTAGTTCCCCTGGACTTCAGGCTGTTTTCTGGCTGTGAGGCAGGAACCCAGTTTGCTCAGTCTGCAACACTCTGTGTTCCTCCTGCGGGGTGGAATTCTTGATCTGCTGATTTGAGCTTGGTTCTGCCTGACCCACACACTGGGAGCCACTAGATGGAGCCATTACACAGCTGCTCGGAATTCCCAGCCTGGCCTCTTTCCAAGATGGCTGTGGCCAATTAACCTCTCCTGCGGGGCATCTCAACTCAAACCACTCACGTGCCGCTGCAGGCAACCAGGTCCACTGCTTCATTCCACTAGTACGTTTCTCTTTGGAGGCTTCCAGGGTTGCCAGTAGTCACTGTGAGTCTGCAGGTTGTAGCCACCTCCACACAGCGAGTCAGGGGGCAGGGAGAAAGTGCTGCTCAACACCTTCTTCTTCAGTAAATCCTTCTTACTCTTTCTATGGGCTTCTATTCTCACTTCATATCCTTTCCAGTCCTGAGGACCCACCTCCCTCCTCCTTCTCTTTCTCACACTGCTACATCTCCTGGATATAATAAGCTCAGAGAGGCTATTTCTCTGCCATCTTCTACTCTGCCATCTTCCTCTAAGTTCCCTGGGCAGGAATTTAAAAAATAATATCCCAAAACTCAGTAAACAAAAGCAAACATAGACAAATGGAATTAGATCAAACTAAAAAGCTTCTGCAAAATAAAGGAAACAATTAATAGAAGAGATGACCTATAGAATGAGAGAATATATTTGCAAATTATATATCTGATAGGGGATTATAGCTAGAATATAAAGGGAACCCCCAAATACAACCCCATGAGCCCTTCATTAACAAATGTGCAATAGATCTAAATAGGCACGTGTCAGAGGAAGACATACGGCCTGTGGGCACATGAAGAATGCTCTCTATCACCAATTATCAGCTATCACTTTTTCCTAGTAAAAATAGCTACTATCAGAAAGATAAAAGACCATGTGCTGGTGAGGACATGGAAAAAAGAGAATCCTCATACCCTGCTGGTGGGAATGTAAATTGATACAGCCATTATGGAAAATGGCATGGAAAATTGAAAGTAGAACTACTATTTTATCTGGCTGTTCCACTACTGGTTTATATTGAAAATAAATGAAATTAGTATGTTAAGGAGACATATGTCCAACTGTGTTCATTGCAATTCTATTCACAATAGCCAAGAAATGCTAAAGACTTAATAATTATCCACTCAGGGGTGAATGAACAAAGGAAAGGTGGTACATACACATGATAGAAAACTGTGCATCCATAAAAAGGAATGTGATCCTATTGTTTGTGACAATCTTCATGGAACTGGAGATTGTTCAGTAAAATAAACTACAGCAAAAAGACAAATACGTGGGCCAGGGATTTAGCTCAATGGTTCCGGCACCTGTCTTGCAAGCACAAGGGCCCGGGTTCAATCCCCGGTAACCACATGCAGTACTGGGCATGGAGACTCACACCCAGCAGCAATCAGTACCACATACCACAGTGCCGGGCATGGTGGCTCACACCTGTAATCCCAGCACTCGGGAGGCAGAGGCAGGAGGATTTCTGTGATGTGAGTTTGAGGCTGAGCTCAGGGCCAACCTGAACCACAAAGTGAGACTCTGTTTCAAAAAAAGAAAAAGACAAATACCACATGATTTCAACAATATATGGAATCTAAAATGTCTTGTCATAGAAATTGAGAATAGGGCCAGGGATTTAGCTCAGTGGTTCTGGCATCTGCCTGACATGCACAAGGTCCCAAGTTTGATCCCTGGTAACCACATACAACAGTGCCAGGCATGTAAACCCAGGCATGATGGCTCATCATGGCTTGTAAACCCACCACTCAGGAAGCAGAGGCAAGAAGATTGCTGTTAGTTTGAGGCTCGTCTGAGCTACATAGTAAGTTCAAGGCCAGCCTGAACTACGAAGCAAGACCCTATCTCAAAAAGAAGAAAGAAAGAAAGAAAGAAATTGAGGGTAGTGGGCTGGTTACCAGAGGCAGAGGCAGGGAGAGGAGGGGTCAGGGACAGGGAGAAGGACAGGCTGGCCAGTGAATACTGAGGCACAGGCGAGCAGGAACAAGGAGCACCGTGTGTGACTGTAGATAAGAACAGTGAACTGAGGCTTCAGAGCTTGAGAAAGAACTGTGCACATTCTCAGCATGAAGAAACGGTAAATGAGGAGAAAGATGTGTTCGATTCTATTTAAATATGTTATGATGTATGCAAGTACGAACACAGTTCATGGCACCCCATTAGTATGTACAGTTGTTTTATTTTTGTTTTTTGTTTTGTTTTGTTGATACAGGGTCTTGCTTTTTTTATAGTTCAGGCTGGCCCTGAGCTCAGCCTTGAATTTGCAGCAATCCTCCTGCCTCTGCTTCCTGAGTGCTGGGATTATAGGCATGAGCCACCACACCCAGCACTGTGGTATGTGGTACTGATTACTGGTGGGCATGAGTCTCCATGCCAGCATTGTTGTAAGTGGTTACTGGGGATTGAACCCAGGCCCTCGTACAAACAAGACAGGTACCAGAATCACTGAGCTAAATCCCCGGCCCAGTATGTACAGTTTTATGTAGCAGCTAAAAATAAAATTACTAATGATGGCAGGATAGCTGGTTTTAAAAATATAGATAAATTGTGTAAAATACTTTATATTTAAGTTAGAAAGCATGAACAGCCATCTGCATGCTGCTGAGAGTTACCTCTGAGGAGGGAAAATGGAGCCAGTACGGTCTCTTATTTTTTATTCCAGTATATGCATTGCTAAACTGCTTCAAGATGTATAGTGCATTTCTTCTACAATCATCAAACACAATAAGAATGTCTTCCTTTGTGAAGAAAAGCAGAGCCCACTCCCCCGGGTCCTCCAGCCTATGTGGCTGTTCTCACACAGTCCTTAGAGGACTCGGATCCTAGAAGAGGAAGCAGCCAACCCACTGCCTCATGGCGCAGCCTGCAGCTTCGCCTGCTGAGCCCACGAAGCCTGACGCACAACAGAAGTGGCAGGGTGACCTAAGGAAAGACAGTTCAGTGTGTGCTGAGTTTGTACATATTTCCCCAAGCAAAGGAAACTGCTCCACTGGTCCTAAAGAAAGAGAACCAGCTGCTGTGTTTGGACATTGCCCATAAAGTGGCCCAGATCACAGCTAAGCAAACCCCCGAAAATCCTGCCTAAAGCAGCATAGCCTGTAACACGCATGCAGCACTGAATTCTACCTGAAGACGTGCACCACTTTAACTGCATGAAAGCCAAAGTCAGAGCTCAGCATTCGCCGATTCTCCAGCAGTGTTAGTCTTTAACAAGCTAAGGAACCTGCTCACTGATGTGCTCATGTGTTCTCCAGCCTATGTAAGAATAGATGGAAAATGATTACAGTATAAGCCCTGCAGTTATTTTTTAGAATATTCCCCAGTGTAGGTTTGTCTGCTGTTTGTTTGCTCATAGCAAAATTCCATTTACTAGGAACAAACCTGTAATCCCAGCACTCTGGAGGCTGATTCAGGAGAATGGCTGTGCCTTCGAGGCCAGTCTGAGCTATGTAGTAAGACCTTATCATAAAAAAAAAGAAAAAAAAAGAAAGAAGAGAGAAAAAGAGAAAAGAAGACAAGAGAAGAGAAGAGGTGAGAAGACAAAAGAAAGGGAAAGAAATCTCACTTACTGCATCCCAGGCAGAACACGAAAGTGGTACCGCACCCTCCAGGAAATCACTCAGAGCCACACACCACCTGCCATCCTTTTGTCCACGGTGTCATCCTGCTGTCCCCCCGAACTGTTGCCCCTCATCCTGTGGCTGCTGTCTTTGTGCACTGTAGTACTGAGCAGTCTTTGGGGACATTTGCAGAAGGTGGAAACATCCACAGCCTCCTCAGTCGTTTCCCTCCGGATCCATCACGCCTTGACCGGTCCTGCCCCAATCTGCCTCTCCACCATGATCACAAAGTGGGGATTCCTTCTCCTTCCTACTTCAGCAGACCTCTGCTTTAACAAAGAGACGTCACCAAACCATCTCCTTACCCACCATCTACCTGCCTGTGTGTTTCCCATTATCAGTACAGACTTACAGAGTCCGGCTCAGCAGATTGGACCCCTGCAGTCTCCACTTCTTAGCTCACACCATGTCAGATTTGGCCAGCAGAGTCCACGCTGGCCCCGGGGACTCTGCTCCATCGCCTGCTTGAAGGTGAAACAAGTTCCACTACTTTCTCTGCCACCGCCTTAAAATCAGCTATCATTTTCCAGTAAAGAGAACTTTGATTGCCTTTACTGAAAAATGGTATGTAAAAAGCAAAGTTTAGGTGCTTGGTGCATTCATTAATAGTGGAATAAAATTCCTTACAAAAGTACAACTAGAAGAGAAAAACAAACAGGATAGATGATGGAGTTCATGTCCTCCATACAAATTCCAATCCAGTTCCAGCCTCTTTCCTGTCTCTCCTCACCCCACATTTGTAATTTTGTACTGGCATACTGTAAATAAATGATAATAATTTACAAACCTAACTAGGATAAATGTAAAATTTCCCTTTTGGGTTTAAATTACATACTTGGCACAAATATGGACGTTTAAAAGAAAAAAACCTATGATTTTACTGACATCATTGTGCTCAGAAGAACTGGTGTTGGTGTAAATATTCTTCCATGGTGGGCTGGGGATTTAGCTCAGTTGTTCCAGCACCTATCTTATAAGTGCAAGGGCCTGAAGTTCATTCCCCAGTAACCATGTACAACAATGCTGGGGGTGGAGACTCACACCCACCATCAACCAGTACCACACACCACAGTGCAAGGTGTGGTGGATCACACCTGTAATCCCAGCACTTGGAAGGCAGAGGCAGGAGGATTGCTGTGAGTTTGAGCTGAGCTCAAGGCCAGCCTGAACCACAAAGTGAGATCCTGTCTTAAAAAAAAAAAAAAAAATATATATATATATATATATATATATATATATATATATATATATATATTCTTCCATGAAAACGAGTTGATCCAGGGAGGGAGGGCAGAGACCTTGTCTATAATATTCCTCCCTAACAATTTTAACTCCAAGAATATGGACATTTGTTCATTTGCTTAACCCTTAAATGCACAAGAAATAGTCTCTGAATTGTGATACTTACGACACTCCAAAAAGCAAATCTATGAAAGATGTTCAAGGTTTGCCTCAGTTATTTTTGTTTTTTTAAATTGAGCATATTCCATTTAAAGGGACTATACTCAACATTATTTGAGGAAACACCCAATTCTATAAATTGGAATACATGGACTTTACTTTCAGATCCCCTAAAATGTTAGTGGAGATTAAAATTTCCTATTGCGGGGGCCAGGGAGTTAGCTCAGTGGTTCCGGCACCTGTCTTGCAAGTGCAAGGACCCAGGTTCGATCCCCAGTACCATACTGGGCATGGAGACTCACGCCCAGCAGCAATCAGTACCACATACCACAGTGCCGGGCGAGGTGGCTCACGCCTGTAATCCCAGCACTCGGGAGGCAGAGGCAGGAGGATTGCTGTGATGTGAGTTTGAGGTTGAGCTCAGGGCCAGCCTAAACCACAACGCAAGACCCTGTCTCAAAAAAACCTAAAAGAAAAAAATTTTTAAAAATTAAAAAAAAAAAACATTTAAAATTTCCTATTGCATAGTGACATTTTATTGATAGTTTTGGGAATTGAACCCAGGAACTGTGCATTGAGCTACATTCCCAGCCCTTTCATATTTTTTATTCTGAGTCAGAGTCTTGCTAAACTGGCAAGTTGCCCATGATGGACTTGAACTTGCAATCCTTCTGTCTCAGCCTCTAATAGTACTGGATTACAGGTATGTGCTACCATGCTCAGCTGGGCCTACATTTTAAGAAGACTATCAATTTCCACTTTAATCTCTTGAATTCCTGAATTACCAGAGAGGAGCCCAACAACTGCCTAGAGAGGCCCTGTTGGGAGGCCCTTTAGCTCTGCAGAGCAGTAGAGGGATCCAGTAAGCCCAGCTGTCCCCATAGGAAGTATATCTGTGGGTAATGTGGTGTGATCAGAACTAAACAGCCTCACCAACCTATTTCCAAATTCCTCACCCACAAAACCACGGGCAAAATAAAAAATTGTATTAAGCCTCTGAATTTAAAGGGAAAGAGAGGAGTCTCTTTTTATCCTTTATAGCTTTGAAGGACAGCTTAGCACAATGCTCTTGGAAAATCGTGGCTTATATCTTCACTCCTATAGTTTCTTGACAATGTAACCCTGCTTTTACCTTGTTTTGTATGTTGTTTCTAAGAATTTTGTTGGCAGCTTAATTTTTATAACTTTATGACTAATTTAAGCTTTACCAAGAGGGCCTGAAGATGTTTCCTTTGTCTTTGAAGACTAATAGTTGGATCTTTCTATTTGGTGTCTTTCATGCTTTTTATTTTCTTTTCCACTTGGTTTTTACACAGTAGTGTGTTTTGATCTTGTTTGAGAGTATCGTATACTTTGCCTTCAATTCTATTTTCTTCCAGTTTTACATTTGACTCTGGCCTCTAAATCGTGAGTGGTGTCCTGACTCCTACATATTACTTGTATATCTGGAGATTGGTTTTCTCTTCTCCTTCCAATCTAGCAGTTGGTTTTCTCCTTCTCTTCCTATTTTAACAGCATTCTTTCTTTCCATCAGAATAGAATGTTTGTGGACTCATTTGGCTACTCTTGGTTTAGTCTTTTTCTACACTTAAATGTATTAAGTGCTCAGTGTCATCACTTCTGCCTTAGTTTCCCCCCTCTGCTTTTGTCATGTCTTTGAAGAGTGCCACACCCTTGACTCCTTCTCTTATACATGCCAAACTTTTCCAGGCATTGAATCCTGGCCCCACATTATGAACTTCCGGAGAAGTACCCAAGCCCAGCCCCCAGCACATGGCCTGCTCCTTGCTGTCTCCTCAGCTTTCAGCCTTCCAAGGTCCCTCCTCCAGGCCTGCTGTCCTAGCCAACGTCCTGGGACAGTGGGTCCCCTGTTTAAAGTGGGCACCGGCGTTGTGATGGTTCCTCGCAGCATAGGGAAGCTCTCTGCCCTCCTTAGATCAGCTCTCTTTTCCCTGGAAGAATCTTCACACCAACATCAGTTCTGTTGAGGTACACAATGATGTCAATAAAATCACAAGTTTTTTCCTTTAAACTAAGTACATAATTTAAACCCAAAAGGGAAATTTTACATTTGTCGTAGTTAGGTTTGTATATTATTATTGGTTCATTTGTAGTATCCCAGGGAGTTGTATGAAGTGTTTACTAGTCTTAGTGTGCACAGTACTGGGGACTGGACCGCGGGAGTCTCCCTGCCCTATGTTCCCAACTCTTTCTCTTTTTTTTTCTTTTCTTTTGTAAGACAGAATCTGGCTGAGTCACGACGTTCCTGGGCGGAGCTGAAACTCACCATCCTCCTGTTCTGCCCTCCACACCTGCTTCAGTCAGATTTATTAAGGTGACTTTCAAGCTATGATCTCTTTTTAAAACTCAAGTCTATAGGCCAGAAATAAGTTTTCTCTGAACTTTTTTTAAAAGTTGCCCAGCCCAGGGGACTTAGCTATTAAGTTTTCCCTTTTAGGGACATCTAGAGTCAACATTTTCATGTCACAGCATGTCACTACAGGCTCAGATACATTTTTCTTGAAAGTAAAACCCTGGACTCTTTTCTAACTGCCACGTATAATGGACACATATAGAAAGCTGGGCTTGCTCTAGCCCAGGTTCCCAGAGTCACTGACCACCATGCTGTCGATGACATGACCTTCCATGTCACTTGTTCCAACTCAGTCATTCTCACAACTCGGGGGTGAGAGTACAATGCGATCACTGCGCTCACGCTGACACACTCAGTTAACTCACCATCTCAGTACTTCCGCTACTAGCAGTGAGTGACCTGTGTCATGACCAGTGGAGGAACAGGACCTGCGCTCCTTCTGAGCAAGCTGGCTCCTCCACACCACCAGCCAGGCTGCCCCAGGGGGTAAATGGAGTCCAGCTTTCACTTGACTGTGGCCATGAAAATACATTCAGGCTTGTCATTTACCTCACCCAGCAGGTACAGGCCTCCTCCCCTGGTCACTAACCGGCCTTTGTGCCACATGGAGACCCTCTGTATCCAGCATCTGACTCATAAGTCTCACCCTCACCCACTGCCATGGATCTGTAACATGGTGGTATTTTAGTAGTCACTTTATATGAGCCTTGTAAATATATGACAATAAAATTGCATGACATTTATAGCACAGTTAAGAAATGAAAGTTTTGCAACCTTTTAATTTAAAATAGTCTAACATAAACTGAAGCTGAACACAGAATTAAGTGCATAAAGTCATTTTAATCCCTACAATGATAACTGAATTAAAAACTGTTAGGTCTTCGGACAGTGTACTCGGAGATGAAAGCACCAAGGAGAGAAAAAGCACAGAAAGAAAACTGCAGAAGAGAGAGCGGGAGTGTGAGGAGCCGCCCACCCACTGGCCTTGTTCTGACACGTAGATTATTTCTAAACTAACTTTTTGAATGAAGTCATTTATAATGAACAGTTGTGAACTGTCCACCTGCTTCTATCGGTCTTCCAAGAATGTGGGTCACTAAAGCCGGCGTGTATCTTACGCAGAATGCACTGTTTAAGAGTTTGCTTCTCAGAACACCCCAGGACTGCCCCCCAGGGCTTCAGAAATCTCTTCTAGGCTCCAAAATCTTCCGGGTAGCGAGAGATGAGCCGCTGTCTGGTGGCTACACCGCCCCCTGCTGGAGGCTGGTGGCCGAGAACGTGAGCAGTTTCCTGCCGGGCTCCAGGTCCAGACCCAAGGAAGGGGTGGGTGGATGTGGTGGGCGAAGGATGGGCGCCGGATCAGGGCCCCGCGACGTCTAGGGGGCAGCGACAGGATGGGCGCCCACGGGGGCCATGATCACGAGGCGTCCTGGGGGAGGGTTACTGTGACAGTGGGACCACTACAAACAGTCTGATAGAACTGCACTGCACTGCAGGGAGGACAAGGTAAATAAAATGCATTCAGGCTTGTCTTCTAATCTCACTTCCGCTAACACCTGTATTTCCAGGACCCGGAAGACGTTTTGATGTGAAGTATGAACACAGCCCTCGGGTATCTTAGCACAGAATGAGCCTCAGGCACAGACCCACCTCGGTGGGAACATGCGTGGGCCTCAGTGAGCACCGACCTCTGTCACACAATTGTGCCCGTTAAAAAACATCAAGGCTTAGCTGGTGAAACAGTGAACTGTTCTTCACTGTTTTCTAAAATGCGGAGTCTACCTGTCATAACTATCTTTACACGAATTTATTTTTAAGAACTAATCCTAAAAACCACTGATGAAGCAATACCCCATAAATTATTCCTACGGACATTGTGCACACATCAAAAATCACGGCTGTCTTCTCAGTTCTGAGTTTCATGGCATTTTCTTTAAAAAAAACGCTACAAACACTGCATTTGTGGTTTTCAGGTGCGGTATCAAAGTGCCCAGATCCCCGCGCAGTGTTCTCTGGGAGCTCACGGCACTGGCCACGCCTCAGCAGTAGTGCTCCAGTCTGCAGCTCTCACTTTTAAAAGTCACCTGCGACTCCACGCTTGACCTGGAGCAGAGCAGCAGCTTCTCCGAATCATCCCTGTGCCTCCGAGCCCAGAGCTCCCCGATGCTCTGAGACCTGGGCGACAGGGTCTCAAACCGGACGTAGGTCTCTTTCGCCAGGTCATCTTCCCAGAAACTGTCTTCCTGACACTGCAGTTTGCAGACTTTGTACAGCAAAAAGCAGACCAGTGGCACTGCCAGGGCACAGGCGGCACAGGCCACAACGAGGGAAACCCACTGAGAATCAGCTTCCTCCGCAGTGTCAGTGGCAAAGGTGACGCACTGGTCCTTCCGGGGAGGCACACACACGCCACGTACCCCCCTGGGGCACACACACGCCACGTACCGTCGCCCGGGCTCCAGGCCCCCTATGGTGACCCGGTTGTCTCTGGCATCTGCGTTCAGCAGCAGCAGGTCCTTCTCCCCAAACTCAGAGTACAGCACCGTCACCCTGGTGGCATTGATGGTGGCATTGATGGTGCTCCACATCAGAGTCACGCTGTCTCCCGTCTCGCCGACCACCCTGAGGTCCTTGACTGTGGCATTCATCTCCAGGGGTGTCGCCTGGCCCAGCAGCACCAGCCCCTCTCTCTTACTGGAACTGGCCAGGGGCAGCTCGATTCCCTCGGTCTGCACCTTCTCAAGGCTTCTCCCGTCTGGCCGCAGCTGCGGAGGCCGCGGGCCAGCCCAGGGTGGGTCTGAAGAAACGCTGCTCCTTGTCAGAGAAACCGCGGAGGGACCCGCGGAGGAAGGGAAGGGAGCAGCGGCGAGGGGCGGCAACGTGAGAGCAGGGGGAGAAGTGGAGGGAGAGAGGGAGGCAGGGAAGGAGGAAGAGGCCCCGCGGGACCACAGCGACGGGTGTGTGGACACCGGCCGCCCAGGCCCTGGCTGGGCCTCCCGCTCAGGGTGTCTGCCTGTCTCGCCCGCAAAAGGGGCGGATGAGGCGGTGCTTGTGACCGCGCCAACCACTGTCACGGTCACCAGGGCCTCGGACATCCCCGCCAAGTTCTTGGCCTTGCATTTGTAATCCCCGGCGTCCTTGTAGGAGATGCTGGTCAGGCTCATGATGGACCATCTGGCTCCGTCTCCGGGAGATTCTTGAATCACTGCAAGACAACAAATACGAAGGGAAAGGGGAGCTGAGCAACGGGCCCTGCAGAGGGACGGCTCCGTCCTGCCGCTCCCTCTGAACAGCGGGAGCCGGTGCTGCGGCCCACTGTGGGTGACGGTCTACACAGGTTCCCTGAGGCCCAGGGCTGTGCAGGGTCCTGAGAGCTCTCGGGCCAACACGAGGGTGTGGTGGGGCTCAGTGAACTCCCGCCTGCTCAGAAGTTCGTGGCTTTAGACAGGACATTAGTGTCTGGAGACCTGATTCTGCATTTGTAAGATAAAGGGCTCCCAGAGGTCCCTACCTCTTTCACTGTGATGCTACAAGATGTCTACCGTGGGCCTCAAATGAGTGTTTCTCAATACATTTTCACTGTAATTAAATGCACTTGTCCACAAAGCCAGAAGACAGCAGATCTTCTCTGGCAGATTGTATTTCAAGTTATTCTTTTAATTTAATGGACACAAACTAAATCATAGATATTTTTGTTTGCAGAATATTTAGTTTTTACAAAATTGGAATGTTGCTTCCCTCAACTCTAAAACCTGAACATATTCCTATTCTGACTTGATTCCAGAAGCCTTGAGGGACAGTCATGATGTCTCCTTACAGGTAAGCAACTCACAAGACAACTGAGACTCAGTTCAGTTCTACAAACCCCGCTTCCAGGGGCCGGACAACTCCGTACCTGTGTGATTGACAGGCGAGCTGTCAGATCTGGTCCAGGAGAGCTGCGGGGTGGGGAAGCCCGTGGCATCACAGCGCAGCAGAACATTGCTGCCCCGGGCGGACGTGATTCTGGTGGCTGAGGCCATCACGGACGGCTTCACGCAGTGCTCCAGCTCCGCCCTCTGGAAGGGGATCCCCATGAGGCGCTCGGGCTCGCTGCACACCAGGAGGGGGTCGAGCAGCACCAGGGCGGGGTCTGCAGCCTTGGCCAGCTCTATCACTCTGGAGAGGTGGCAGTCGCAGAGCCAGGGGTTGTCCTGAAGACCTGGAGTGGAGAAGTGTGAGGGGTCTCTGAGGGATGGAGTGGCCACCACGCGTCCCTTTGGCCTCACGATCCAGGGACCTCATGGAACTCTCCTGTGGTGAGGCTGACCACCAGCAGGCAGAGCTGACATTCAGGCAGCTTCGCTCAGTGCTGGGCTGTCCTGGGAGTCCTACCTGTGTGATGCATCTCATCCCACAATGGCCCCATTCTAGAGATGAAGAAGGGGAGACAAAGAAAAACCAGAGAGTTTGGTGGGCGAGTCACTGCTGATGCTGACACAGCAGCCAAAACCTTGAGCTCCAATAGCCAGTCAATGTCAGAGTCACCTTCAAGAGAGGCATCAGGATGTGTGTAGGTGCTGTAGGAGGGCAACACCATCACAGTGCAAGGTGCCGAGAGCCACTTGACTCAGTCTCATGCACATCATGGTTTGGTGGCATTTGAAGGCATGTGGAGTTAACATGAGTTTTGTGTAGCAAACATATACAATGAGACCCTGGTAGAAGGGGACAAGACCAGAAAAACACACAGGTGCCACAGCATGAGGTCCTGCCCGGGCCATGTCCACGGAGGTCCTTTGCCCAAAGCCCCTCCAGGGAGCATCCGCGGGAAGGAAGCAGCGAGCTGCCAGTGTCCCGCTGGCTATAGTGGAATGGTGTCCTTCAAGAGACCTGTCCAGGAGCTGGCAGGGAAGTGCAAACCCTCATGAGAACTCTAGAGAAGAGGGTCCGAGGGGCAAAGCAGCTGGGATCTCCTGAGTGCCAGCTGTGGGGCACAGGGAAAGCAAAACCCTTGGGGAAACGAATGCTCCCCCTGGGTCCAGGAACAGTCTTTCTCCTCCCCAGATCCTTAGTCACTTTACTGCGCTGCTGTGGCCCAACACCCCTCACCGACACCGGACAAGAGGAGAGGGGAGGTGTCTGAACGCAGCGTCAGCCTGTGTCTGTTGACAGAGGGCCTGGCGGAGGAGAAGTTGCTCAGCCCATGGCAACCAGAAAGCAGGGGAGAAAGGTGGAGCTGGGGACGAGAATCCACCTTCTGCATTACAGGGACCCTCCAACCCGGCCGCCCCACCTCTAGCTTCTCAGCCCCTGATGAAGACCTTGCAGCCCAAGGTCGAATTGCCTTGCAGTAAGTAACCTAGCCTCTCCAAAACTCTCAAATCCAGAAAGGACATCAGAGATAAACCCAAGGCCGGGATGAGACTATAACATCATCTGCTAACATATTCAAAGGCTATAAAATGTGCTTTGGAGCATCCAGCCAGACACAGCCTCACCGAAAGCCCAAGGTAGACAAGGACAGGTCTGATTCATGGTAATGAACATGAGTTGAAAAGAAAAGATGGCATTGTAACTTAAAATGTGGTAATCATGGCTGAAAGTTGTTAATTTCAACAGTTTGTAGTTCTATTTATAGTATATTGTAATAGTCGTTTGTGACTGGGTCATTTTTCTGCCAGGATGATAAAATTTTACTTTATTTTTCTTTTATTTCTATATATGTTGGGGACTGAATCCAGAGACTTTGGGCTGTTACATCTCCATCCCATTTAAATTTTTTTTTTTTTAATTTTGAGCTAGAGTCTCCATAAATCACAAAGTTCCTCATGCTGGGCTCAGACTCACAATCCTCCTGCCTCAGCTTCCCAGAGTGCTGGGATACCAAACTGTATCTTCTGTTTTAGTATATGTGCTGCCGAAGCGAGCACTTTATCTTCTGTTTTAGACATTTGGTTTTTTTTTTTTTTACAACAAATGAGTGAACTTGAACTTTGCCTTTTACATTAAGCCCTGAGAGTAGGACTAGTTCTCTAATATTATTTTGAATTCCATTCTCTTATGTGTTGGCTCCTTCACATGGTTTCATGCCGCGAGCGGTTTTCCAGTTTTCTCTTGCATTTCAAGATGAAGTGTGGCTCTGAAACCTAATGTCCTGGCTGAAATCCCAGGCCTAGCACAGCGGGCAAGTATCCGACGACCTTCTCAACCTCGTCTGTAGACTGCGTACAATGGTAGTAATTCTTTCATGGAATTACATGAAATTTTAATTAAACCATTCATATAAATGATCTCGAAGTCTGATTTATGTTTTTAAAAACATCTCTGTAAACTTTAACCACTTTTGCTAAAACCAAACTACTTAAAAATCTCATTTTGTACAAAGTTTCAAATGCTAAAGAAGCAACAGATTTCACGCAGGAAAAAAATACACTCCCTGCACTCCAGCCCCCATCTGCTGAATGGAGACCAAATTGGTGCAATGGGTGAGCAACCGAAGAACAAAGAAACGATGACTTGGTGGAGACGGAGAAGCTAAAATAATGACGCCGCTTAAGAGACACTCCAAGCCATGTCTGCTCATTGCTGTAAATGTTAGCTGACCTGGGGTATTACAGCCACCTTTAAATATGATTACAGAAATGTTTAGAAAATGATGTCGCCCCTGCACACTTCACTGGATGGGCATTTCTCAGGTGGAGCCCTGTGACCCTGACGCTGTGGTTTCTCTAAGCCTCAGTTCTCCCATCTATAGAACGAGAGCTGACAGACCAGAGAGCTCTCCAGCCATGATGTTCTGGAGAAAGCAAAGCTGGAACAGCCCGACCCTGAAACCCGTGACTGCGAAGCAACAACCCAGGGCTGTGCGGAGCTCCTGCTCTGTCTGCTTTCCTACCCGCTGACCGGGGTAATCGAGGCTCTAGACCGTGGTGGCACACCACGGCCGCAGTGAGCGCACAGGGCCCTCTCTGCCTGCGAGCCAAGTCACCCCAGCAGCCAAGCATTGGATAACAGTTGTTTTTTCTATATGAAGCCTCCATATTCAGGTTTAATTCCAGTGTTGGCACCCAACTAAAATAATTCCAGTGTTGGCACCCAACTAAATAAGTGGGTTTGGGGTGGAGTCTAGGACATGTCTAATGAGTTCGGCATCACTGGTCTAATGATGCCTGCTTTGAAAAGTTCAAGATTGTAAGTCTGAAGACAGGTGACACCAGGGACAGGTAGACCACAGGATGCAGCTGTGCCATACCACTGTGGTACGTGATACTGGGAATTTAACTGAAGAACTTGTGCTTGCAAGGCAGACACCAGAACCACTGAGCTAAATCCCTGGCCCTCATAAATGGACTTTTAAGACTGATTTCTAATTTGGCCAACAGATATCCACTAGCCTATCATAATAATTAGTATATATAGAATACCATATGTTTTCAAAACACCTGCCCTGATATGCTAGATATTTTCTTTAATAATATTAGCACAAATTAGAAGTTACTGTCTCTTCCATAGCAAATACCTCAAGAAATACCTGTAAAGGTATTAAGGCTTTATTCTGTTTTACTGCAACCAATCTATCCCAGTTTGCCTAAGATTTTCTTGAATTTAGTTCCAAGAAACATTCTTTGGGAAACCTTCTAATCCTGGGCAAACCATTCTGTCACAGTTTTATGAGTATTGAACAGAAGCCACAAGAATCCTGATCAGAGTTGAAGGCTGGATAAATATGGCACTGGATGGAGACATGATCTCTATGAGTGGTAGTAAGCGAGCCTACAGCTGACCGTGCAGAGAACCTCAGCTCTGCTGCCCAGGTTGTTCCCTAACACAAGCCCTCTGGCGACATCACTGCCTATGCTGCTCAGAAGGTTTGAGACACTGTGAAACATTCTCTCCAAACAGCTAAATATTTAAAGCAGTGATAATGAATCTTTGCAAGGCTGAGTCCCAGCATGGAACCCAGAACCCACGTATTTGCTGCCAAGTGCCAACACTGCAGTTAGACCTGAATACTGAGGTTTCAGTTTTACAAAGAATTCATACATAACTTCTTTTGTTTTAAATGAAATAGCAGAGCTTTCAATGATACAAACGGCTTATTAAAAGGTAAAAGTTTGGATTTGCATGCTTTTTTTTTCTTTATTGGTACATTATGAGAAAATGAAGATGTAAATGAGTTCTAGAATGGATGGTAGATATTGTGAAATAGAAAATATTCAATGGGAAATGGGGGGTGGGGTAAATTACAAGGGGAAAAATAATGAGATTCTAATAAAAAAGAAAGGATTTGCATGCTTTTGCACAGCTATTCAATTTCTGTTATCGCATACATGCTCCTCAACCTTGGCTCGAGCGCTGACCAAGAGGACTCTGTGTTCTCTGCAGCAAGCGTGCTGTAGGTTCGTCAACTGCTCTGATTAACACTCATATCGCAATATTATTGGTAAGTAATATCGTTGTCATCATTTAAAGATGATGAAACTAAGGTTCGGGGCAGTAAGGAGTCTCCCCAAGGTCACACAGCTGGGCAGCCAGGGTTGGAACATGAGTGTCTGGGACCCAAGGCCCTCACATGTCGTGCCTGTCTGCACTGTGCCATGTTCTACCATCTGGGAAGCCAATAGTATCATTTCAATTGCAGGACAGAGAAATAAAGAACAAACAGATGACTGCTTTGACTCTGCAAGTCGCTTAGAGAGTG
This sequence comes from Petromus typicus, assembly GCA_004026965.1. Taxonomy (NCBI): domain Eukaryota; kingdom Metazoa; phylum Chordata; class Mammalia; order Rodentia; family Petromuridae; genus Petromus; species Petromus typicus. The sequence goes on from PVIR01005908.1 coordinate 56,342, forward strand.
ACTCCCACATTTTCTCTGGCCACCTAGTCTGCTACTCCCTGTACCACGATGAGCCTCTTTGTCTCCTATCATCAGTGAGAGCCATGGTAACATCTGTAAGTGTCATCAACAGATGAAAAAGGTTGTAGCAGCAACATCTGGAGTATAATGTCTACATAGAAAAGTTCAGGAGCTAGAACATTAATCATTTCCTTTACACCTTAAAACTATATAAAAATATGTTCATGGTAAAACAAAATTCTTCTTAAAAAATTCAAGTAGTTACATCTGAAAGTTAAAGAAACCTAAAGTAAATACTTTTAAGTCCCTCAAAAACATCATGCATATTTATTTCTGTTATGAAACATCTGAGTCAAAGGTATAATTTTTAAGACCTGAAGTGATTTGAGAACAGAACACATTCATCAAGTGTTTCTCCTTCTAGGGAAAAAAGTACAAAAAATTCTCTAAAGTTAAAGTGTTACTTGTACTGCATTCCTTCAAGGCCATACATGGACCACAATAACAATAATTTGCATTAATTAAAAATTTTATGTAACTATTCTTGGAGGGGGCAAGTCAGCTTTGTTTTATTCTTTTCTAGGACAGTAATACAGAGTTTTTCAAGCTTTAAAGTAGTTGGATTAAATGTGCTATTTATGTGTGTAAGTGCCAGTGTGTGAAAAAAGTCAGCAAAAAATGGTTGTGCAAAACATAGTGTGGATGATAAGCCCTTTAAGGCAAAGCCAACATGTTTCTCGACTCTGTGGGGATGGAAGCAGTTAGCAAACCAATGGGAAAAGGGAAGCTTTCCACACATAGTACCAAACAACTGAACACCTGCTCGGAAAAAAAGATAGACCTCAACTCCGCAAAAATATTTTGAGATAGATTATATCCATACTGCAAAGGTTAAGACTATAAAGCACAAAACTGAATATAAAGGCTAACTCTGTAGACAAAGCAGACTATCTCTGTGAGGTAGGCAGTGTTTCTCAGAAGGTACACAGTTAGTACCAACTATTAAAAACTAATTAATCAGATAACACCAACTTTTATAACTTCCCTGCCAAATACTCTAGAAAAAATGAACGAACAAGCCAATTTTGGAAAAAAATATTTACAACACACATAACTGATGGTTGGTATTCAACAGTTTTTTAAAAACCCTAAAAGCTTAGGCAAAGGACGTGAAGACATGCTTCATAAAGGGATATAGGCAAATGGTCAGTAGACAAACGGACACCTGGTCAACAGGCTGTCACAGGAAGATGCAAATTAAAATCACAATGTGCCATGGCCTCCGTGCTGACCAGCGCGCCCCCCAAACAGCCAAATGTGACGGACCACCTGGGAGGTTGGGGCTGCAGATCAGCCAGGCTCAAGCAGGACTGTGGGAACCTGGCTTATGAAACACAACCTCTTTGCATGTCTAAGGTTTCTTCACAAGCTATGTGCATAGCTCTCGAATAGCCAGCAATTCTAACCCTAGGAACTTATCCAAGAGAAATAAAAATGTATGACACAAAAAGTTTGTAAAAGAGTGTGAATAGAAGCCCAGTTCATAATAAGTGAAAACTGGAAAGAGCCCGCATGTCCAGCAGTAGGAGAGGCTGAGCGAGGGCTTCACTCTTCACCCGACTGGGCTCTCCCTCAGGGCATCAGCATAGGCACCAGGAGGAGCTCAGCACTACACTGCTGAGGGCAGAGGCCTGGCATGCAAGTGTGGAGGGTGTGATTCCCGACCAGGCACTGGAGAGAGGGCGAGAGTGACCCAGGATTACTAGGACGAGTCATTGGGAAAGGGAACAAGGGCCCTTCCGGGGGCCAGAGTCCTCTGAACAATGATGGAGGCTTGTGTTCCACATGGTGGATACTTCTCAGAGTGTCTCACATCGTAAACTCCTGTCTTGTGTTCCATGGTGTGCATAGCGCATCTCGCTCTCAGGTTATTACAAAGGTTAGACATTAAGAGTGATGCGTCTGGAGCTTGGCTGGGTTTGACACTCCTCAGCTTCCTTTTCCAGTGGCATTGAGCACAGCTATGGCCCAGTTCTCCTCAGGGTGCTACAAGGGCGGTTGTGTGAGGTCCTCAGGAGGGGCCTTCACCATGTGGGCCTGTGCCCTGCGCTCCCACAGAGGCAGAATACATTAATAAAGAATGCCATCTCGAAATTCAGGCCACCATGCCCTTCAGGCAAATTCCATTGTGGGCGGAGAGGCCCGTGTTCACAACTGAGCAAGTGTGGGTACGAGAGAAAAACACCCACAAAGTACTGCATGCGCTGTTCAGCTGCAGGGCTCTCTCCCAGCGGAACGGGACAGACTTCACAGAATACGCCTCACAAGAGCTTCCTTCCCGGGAGAAAGAGCCACGGAATTTTACCTGTGCTAGAAGTCAAAACCCAATCTCACAGGTACTTTGTGGATCCTCAAATGCCAATTTACCAGCTGAAAGACCTGGCCCTGGGATTTTAAATTTTAAATGCCTGCTTTAAGACAACAGTCAAGTGCTGCCGATGTACGGAGGTAGCTTGTGTTAGTCCGTACTGTGCCTTACGAAGAACTGGAGAAGGTGGGTCCCAGACCCAAGTGGGCTGAGCTTATGGCCCGTGTTGAGGTGTCCCCCCAACACCTCGTGCAGGCATAGGTGGGGCTTTGCAGAGGTGGCCCCATGTAGGGTGTCTGATGCTGGTTTGAAGGGTGTGATGCTGGCATTGATTCATGCACCGATACTAGCACTAATGCCATCCCCCCTGGTTTGGTGCTGCCACTGTACGTGTGGGGAGCCTGGACGGGATACAAGGACGGAAAGAGGGTCACTGGTAGCTTGCTGCTGCCTCACTTCTTTGCTACCTTCTGCCCACCATGAGCTGTTTCTCCTCTGTGATGCCCCTCTGCCATGCCAACAGCCTTGGAGCCAGATGACTGTGGACGGAAACCTCTACCAACTATGAGCCAAATAAACATTTCTCCCTATAACTTGCGGTTGTCAGACATTTTGTCTCAGCAACAAGAAAAGTAACTAATATAGCCGGATTCAACCCTAGACCCCCCCAGGGATTTACATGTGAGGAGTTAGAATGAGATTGCCCGAATAACTAAGTCAGTGTTGACTATTCCTATTATTATTACAAGCAGAACCGCCACCTGCTAAAAATAATAAACACAGAATACTAGAACTTGTATAAAAACAGAAATGTTCCACTGAAATAATAAAAAAGTAAACTCCACAAGGCACTGGGTAAATGGAATTGGTAGAGTTAAACACTGAATTCTAGAAAATCTAGAACTGGTTCTTATTATATTTCAGAGATGCAATTGGAAAACTGAATTACTGTCTAAAACTAAAAGAACTAAATATAGACTCTTTCTATATAAGACACCCCATCCCACTGAGAGATCCATGTGGATGGACGGCTGCGGATGTGTGTCAGAGACTTGATCTTCATCATCTGAAGAATTCGCATGAAATATCGCATTTCGTCTCATTTTAGTTCTGTGGCAAAATGGGGCAGAACCTGCTGTCTCCCTGTTCCAGGTGAAAAAAGTTTCTGAGACTCGTACTCAGCCCGGTCCTCACAAGTCCTTCTCTTCCCTTTTTTAACACAGCAAACAGTGCCCAGCACCGTCAGGGCGTGCAATCATTGCTGGGCATGTCAGGAAAACGAATAGTGGAGACATCCTGGCCTCACAAAGGACGGAAGAGCAGCAAGTATATTTCTCACTCTGTTTCTCTGCATATTTTTTAATTGTTAAATCATGTTTTATACACACTCTACACCCTGCATTTTAGATATAATGTTATACTGAAAGTACTTCTGTGTTACCATTTTTGAAGAACCTGGATTCAAAAACACAGAAAAAGCAGTTTGAGTAACTCTGTGGACATTGAAATTCCAAAACCCTCTCCTTCTGATGCACCAGGTCTCAGTGAGATCGAGTTCACAAGTGAAATGTGTTAAGGTTTCATCAATTTCTTCTCATGGCTCCATTAAGTGATTAATTATCAAAGAGCTTATTAACAGCAATTTAATAATTGAATTTTATTTTCTACTCAATTTCTATTGGATAATTCTAATGGACCCAAGAATTGCTTTTGAAGAAACTTTAAAAATATGTAGAGAAATCGAGTCTCCCTAATAAGACACTAATAACTTCACCCGTGAAACTTAAATTGACTGAAACAATACACGTCTTACATAGGTTTACAGGTGTCCAAGCACACACATAACAAGGGTGCTGCAGACAGCTCCTAAATCCAGGTGTCTGCCCTCGAACTCATCATACAATGCTCATCAGAACCACTGGAAGGCTGGCTCAGGAGTGAGCGGTACACGGTGATTCTCCTTCTTCTGTCCGGCTCTCATTGATCCTGGGTCAGTCTCTCAAGCTCCTGCATTCACCCTGGACAGAATCAGTGCTCACAACAGGGAGAGCGGTATGATCTCAACTCTGTTTTATTCCAACAAACACTGGGCATGTGACACTGGTCACCATGGACATGTGTGACATGATCTGGGCGTCCATGTCGCCTGTTGGCCCAAAGGGTTGAGCAGTCATCCCACTGGCCACACACTCACCCTTCTTCCACCCTAGGAAACGAAGCCTGTGGTAGAGCTGTGAGAACCACCTCTGGGAACCGACAGTGGGTCTAGTGCGCAGACTCGACAGCAAAAATCTGGCAAGGGGCCGGGGAGTTAGCTCAGTGGTTCCGGTGCCTGTCTTGCAAGCGCAAGGGCCTGGGTTCGATTCCCCGGTAACCACATAACAATACTGGGTGTGGAGACCCACATCCAGCAGCAACCAGTACCACATAGCACAGTGCTGGGCGAGGTGGCTCACGCCTGTAATCCCAGCACTCGGAAGGCAGAGGCAGGAGGATTGCTGTGATGTGAGTTTGAGGCTGAACTCAGGGCCAGCCTGAACCACAAAGCAAGACTCTGTCTCAAAAAACCTAAAAAAAAAAAAAAATCTGGCAAATCTGGCCAGGAATTTAGCTCCAGTGCCTATCTTGCAAGTATAAGAGCCCAGGTTCCATCCCCGGTAACCACATACAACAACACCGGGCATGGAGACTCATACCCAGCAGCAATCAGTACCACACACCACAGTGCCAGGCTTGGTGGCTCACACCTGTGATCCCAGCACTCAGGAGGCAGAGGCAGGATGATTGCTGAATTCAAGGCTGAGCTCAGGGCCAGCCTGAACTACAAAGTGAGACCCTGTCTCAAAAAAAAAAGAAAATCCGGCAAATCACACTGACAGTCTCTGACTGCATCTCCTGTGAAAGCACAAAAACTACTTCCTCGTAGACAGCCAGGGGAGCGGTTGGCACCCTGCTGCTAGCCAGACAGTCGCCATGAGCAGGCCATCCAGCCCATGGAGACCACGGCGCCTCCACCATCTCGCTATTGGTTAAGAGATGTTGGAAGCTGACCTCTCTAACCAGTGAGGGCACTGCCCTGCCACTGAGATGCCCATGCCCTCTGGCCACTGGAAGCACCTGCTGAGGGGCACAGTGAACACCGCAGAGGGCTGGGTGGGGCAGAGGCCGGGCTGTGGGTCTGCCAAGGCACCCCTGGTTATGAGGCTCCTCTCCACCCCCTCCACACATGCACATACACATGTTTGTGTATACACGTGCACACATATGTACATGTGCTCACATGCTCACACACATTCCATCTTACACCATGGAAGCAGGTGTAGACCTAGATTAACTGATAAGATTCTGTTTTATTAAAAATCAAAATATAGCTACTCGGGAAGCTAAGGCAAGAGGATTACAAGTTCAGGCCCATTGGGGCAATTTAGAAGACTCAATAAAATATAGAGGCTGAGGATGTCACTAGCACTAGAGTACTTGCCCCTCACACGCGAGGCTCTGGGCTCTGACGTCAGCGCCACAGAAGTTCCTAACCGCATGTACAGAGTCAGAAACCAAACCCTAGGTTTACAAAGCCTGGACAGCCAGAGGCTTGCAGACAATCAAGGGCAGACTCACCAAGAATAATTCTCCCTGGAGAAAGGTCCGGGTTTCTGGGCGGCGTGCTCGCTAGGTGCGCCCAGCTCTCCGTGAAGTCTGGCGGCAGGGTGGTGAGTCTGTTGCTTGACAGGTCTAGGTAGGCGAGGTTTCTCAGGTACCTGCCCGCCTCACCCGGCATGCTGGCGATCCTGTTGTTGCGCAAGTCCAGGGTCTTCAGCTGGGGCGTGTCAGCCAGCGAGGCCCACGGGAAGGTGGCCAGTGCATTCCCGTCCAGCCGCAACTCATGCAGCCCCTTCAGGTTGTAGAAGCTGCTGGGCTCCACGCTGGCCAGGGCGTTGTACGAGAGCCAGAGGAAGCGGAGCTCCTCCAGGTAGTAGAAGGCCTCAGCCGGGACGCGGCGGATGGCCGTCTTCTCGATGCGGAGCTGGGCCGTGTCCACGGGAATGCTGGTGGGGACCTCGCTCATGTCCAGGTCACTGCACAGCACCGACCTAGGTCCGAGAGCAACAAAGAGGCTGAGTTCAGGACCCATTTGGAAACAGTGGACCAACTTTCCATTCCCTCGTTGTCCGGAAATTCCCTCTCAGTCTGGGTCTGGCCACCACAGAAACGATCGCAACCGTGGTGCGAAGGAACAGCACTGCACGGTTCCCTGGGCTTTCTGGGCGCTGTCCAGGCGAGTCTGGGCCGCAGTTTCGCCCGTCTCATGATGTAATTGTCACTGCAGACCCTGGCCACGTAGAAGGGCTCTACACTCAACCCATTCTTGACTCAGATATAAGCTTAGGGTTAAATCCTCCCCTGTCAGGGCATCCCCACTGTCTCCAACTCACAGACTCATCCCCCCAGGGCACTCCCGTGATGATTAATTACAGCGATGAAGCTCTATCCCCGCCCTGTACACCATACGCAGCTGTAGGTGTTTGCGATTCCTGACAATCTCGGTTCCACATAAACTACTTCTACATGAAAGTGGTCCCCAGTATTAAGTCGCTTGTCAGGGTCTACTAGCTAGCAAGCCCGGAGCTCCCCTTTTGGCCCACTGTTACCCAGCTCAAAGGGCCAAAGCCCACGTTGAAAGGCTCTGCTAAAGTCATAGATTGATCATTTTTAATCACTTGATAGGGAAAAAAGCAAGTTCACAGGAGATGCTGGAAACCAAGCTCCACCTTCTCAACGCGACCTACGCCTGAAGCTGCCACTGAGGGCAGCAGCCAGAAGTTAAACTTCCTCCTTCTGCCCCTCTCCAACTGCAGGACCTTGACCTTGATCAAGGCACCCAGCGACCTTGTGTGCTGCACAGTAAACAGGCACAGAAAAACACACCACACGTGGGTTTAAGTGTGAAGAACCTGAGAATCTACATTCACTTCAGCCAGGAAAATGTCCTGTCTATCTCCCATAATATACTCACCTACATTCCTGAAACTAAACAAAAGCAGTTCTGGAAAACAGTGCGAGAACTACAACACACACACATTTAGCAAACCATAAGAACAAAATCATCACACTAAGACAGGTACCCAGTAAAAACACTGTCCTTCTTTAAAGTGAGCCCGCAGTGTAAGCAGAGGAGAGCTGAATATATACAGGGTCCTTGACAGGGTCATCTCCTCCCTGTTGCTTTAGGAGAAAACATTACAGAGCCATGGAAACCCTGGAGGACCCGACTTATGCTTCGTCTCTATTTTACACGACAGATCTCGGAGTCACTTGCATCAGAGCAACAACAGTTTCTACTCATTAAAGAGGCATCTCCATGCTATAACAGGAAAAGCCAAGAGGGGAGGTTACAAGACCTTGTCCATGTTTGCAGTACGTGATGTCTGTATTCCTTGCGTGGAGTTAGTGGGTGCCCATAACATATGTTCACTTCTTCTTCATCTCCTTTCCCTTCCTTCCTCTGCCCTCTGTCTCTGGACTCCTTTCCCATGTGAAAAAGATCTATCTCTTTACATCTTATAAGTCTATCGCTTATTTTGCTCTTTATTTATATTTTGGTTCTCACAAAAGAGAAACTATGCAATATTAAAGTTATGTATCTGATTTATTTCATTTAAAACGTTGTGATCTTCCAGTGCTCCCAGTTTCTTACAAAAGACTCACGTTTCTCCTTCTTTATAACAGAATAATACTCCACAGTATGGGAACACCCACTTTTTTAATCCATTTTTCTCTTAGTAGGCATATTGATCAAGTCTGTCACAACATCAGTGCACCTCTGTGGCCATGACAAATCTTTTCATCTCTGTACAGTCTCCTTTCTTCAGTTTTAAAATGATATGGTTAAACTAGATTATTTCAAGCATTCTTGGTAAGGGTGATTGATATTCAATGATTTTTGTGAAGTTGGTCAATAATGAGACCACCACAGAGAAGAAAGAATTTCTTGTAGCCCTCTCAAAAGTCACCCAGCCCAGTTACTAACTGCAATAGTTCCTGAGCAGAAAGGTCTTTATCTTGTTCTGTACTTTTTACTATCTTTTACTACCAAGATGAATATCTCAAAAAGATAGCAAAACAAATTACTCACAAATAAGCAATTACTATTATTATTACCATTACTATTACTGTTAAAGGCAGTGCTGGGGTTGGACCTGCACTGCATACATGTGAGGCAGTGATTTACCACTGAGCTACTCTTCAGCCCTAATTATTATTATTTGTTTAAAGTAGTACTATTCTTTTTACTCAAGTCACAAATAATCTGATTTTATTACTAAAAAATATACTCCAGAAAACAAATCAAGGTCTACTGTGTTTAGCTCTATAGAGTTCTGTTTTGATTTGAATTATATCTAAAGGGAGATACATATTAAAACAAATTACTATTCTTATTTCACGGCAAATGCTAAAGAACCTACAGATTAAATAACTGTAAGTCCCTACAACATCTACAACCAACATCTTTATCAAACATCTTTATTTTGTCAATTCTACTAGTTTCAATGAGAAATTTGAAGTATGGTGCTATCCATGACCCCCTTGCAGTCTTCCTGTTGCCCTGCTGTGACAGGAATAATATTCTAACAAGTCGCTGGGAAAGCCCACACACAGAGCAGACGGTATGGGCACCTCCAGCAAGCCCCACCCTGCCCTGTGCTTTCTAGAATTGGGTTCTGAACTGGCTGGACACTTGTGTCGGCCTAAGGAACACTTTTGTAACACATAGAGTTCTTGGGAATTTCAAATAATTTGCAAGTCTTTCGAGAGTTAAACTGGTCAGGATGGAAATGATAAATGGACACTTACGGACAATCTGCAGCAACACAATTAAACAAAGGTGTACATAGATTAAATAAACTTATTTTCTGATAGTTAAGCAATTCGCTTTCCAAACCCAGGTGACTCATGTGCACTATGCAGGCTGGAATAGCCGGATCACTCAGCAGCCAGGGTCCCTACCTGGATCCCAAGCCGTCGTTCCTGCCGTGATAGCTGCAGGAGCACTGAGGGGGACACGAAGCACTCGCCACCCCCAGTATGCTGAGCACGACACACATACATGCGAGCAGACACATAGCTCTTCCAGAAGCCGCTGCACAAAAGGTAAAAACCAAATCTCAGGCATTCAGGTACCAGTGTGCCAGGCGCGCCAGCCGTGTTTAGCAGCAGCAGATTACATGGGATTAGCTGGGAGCTGGAGTGACTTAACCTTCAAGTGTATCTTGCGGGGATCACTTGGCCCAGCCTCTGGGACGGTTCAGCAAAGCGACACATTCTCAGGGGGGAAAATCAGACCCATCGGGGCGACTTGAAGAGCTGCCGGTAGCTAGATTTGCAAAGGCACCTGCTAGGTTACTGTCCTGTGGCTGCAGTTGTCACCACCCTGAACAATAAACTAATGCTGGGGAGATTGCAGGGGCTGAAGCAGGAGCTAGCAAAATTTGTAGCTTATTTACACGTGCTTTATACTTTTTTTGCATTTGCTTTTTATCAATGTGTGATATTCGCTTTTAGAAGATTTAGTTTTAAAGACAGAAGAAGCACATGACCCAGAATTGGCTTAGAATAGTGATCTGTGTTGCTTTGTTCCTATTTTCTCCAGAAGCCATGTGAACCATGCCCAAGCAGTGGGTCGTTAGGAGGAAGCCTTCACCCACGCTGGGCTGAGGCCTTGTCATTTAGCCCGTGCATAGTTCATCAGCATGTGCATTGGTAATGATCTCTACTCAAGAACATATTTATTCCAAACTAGTTCCTAAATCTGGAGTACCCAACTATATTTGAAGTCCCACTGTCATATCTTTTTAAACAAAGTACATTTTTTTTTTTTTTTTTTGGTACCGATGATCAAACTTGGGGCCTTGCACTTGTGGAGTAGGTACAGGATCCACCGAGCTAAATCTCCAGCCCGCCACCCAATTTAATTAGTATAAAATAATTTCTTTTTTCTTTTCTTTCTTTCTTTTTTTTTTTAGGTTTTTTGAGACAGGGTCTCTCTTTGTAATTCAGGCTGGCCCTGAGCTCAGCCTCCAACTCACATCACAGCAATCCTCCTGCCTCTGCCTCCTGAGTGCTGGAATTACAGGTGTCAGCCACCACGCCCAGCACTGTGGTATATGGTACTGGTTGCTGCTGGGCATGAGTCTCCATGCCCAGTATGGTATGTGGTTACCAGAGATCGAACCCGGGTCCTTGTGCTTGCAAGACAGGCACCAAAACCACTGAGCTAAATCCCCAACCCCAGTATAAAATAATTTGTACAAATATAAATTGACAAATCCTCAGGGACAATGAAGGTGTTAATCTTTAGATTACACACTTATGTCCATCAACAAAAAATGTTGACAAAAGAAAATCAAGTCTACAAAAATAAGGTTATAGGAAATATTACTATAAACTAATTGAATACTAAAGAATCTGAAAAACTTTGTTCAATTAAAACAAAACACTGCAGCTTTTCTGGTTCTGGACGGTGCATTTGTCCATCCAGTACTTACTGAGTACTTACTCCGTGCCAGGTAATGAACTCAGTACAGGGGCCAGAGAGGAGGGAGACAGGGCCACTACACTAAAGAGCTCACAGGCTGGAATCCCAGCACTCCGGAGGCTGAAGCAGAAGGATTCCAAGTCTGAGCACAAGCAAGGGAAGGTAAGTGACTTAGCAAGACCGTGGCTCAAAAAGTGGACTAGAACTCTAGCTCAGTATTGGGTTGAGTTCACAGTATGGGGGAATAGGAGAGAGAGAGAGAGGCAGAAGGGAAGGGAAGGAAAAGAAAGAGGCAAAGAGCACTTCATCCCAACCTGTGTAGGTCAGGCAGGACTTCCTAAGCCGCCAGTTACAGGATGCACATGACGTGTAATGAGGAAGCTGGGAGAGAAGAACTAGGAGAAAAGGAAAGAGTGCAGACAGGGGGAGATAGGAGAGAAGCGGTGGTCAGTGGGCTATTCCCCGAGAGCCAGGCTGCAGCTTGGGCCTGAGATTTGAGGCAGGAAGTTGAAGAGGGGGAAAGACAGAGCTGGAGACAAACGAAGACAAGGTTATGGAGGACAGACCTTACGTTTCCTATTAAACAATCATCACAGCTTGTATCTAGCTGTGTCGTCCCACCTGCCCCCCAAGCCCAGGGTGGGGCTTTGAGGAGGTGACCAGCTGGTGGGACACTTATCCCTAAACGACCCCTGCTGTGTTTGTAGCTGAATGTGACCTTGGGAGACAAAGCAGGCTCTGAAATGGGTCACCAGGGCTGTGGCTGTAAGGGTCTGTGTCTTGGTTACTTTCTCACTTCTGGAACAAAGAATGCAACACTGACAAGGTACAGGAGGAAGGTTTACTCAGCTCATAGTCTGCACAAGTTTTGTCCCTAGTTGGCTGTGTCTGAGGCAGGGTGGCCTGGTAGACCAGCCTGGCAGGCTGGGTGGCAGCAAGACTCCTTTCCTTCCCTTTTTATTCCATCCAGGCTACGAGTTTATTGATTGGTGCCGCCCACACCCAGGGCACAGTTCCCCTCTTAAGTAATCCATCATCCACAACCTGTGTCTGGAGCAATCCTACTGGGAAAATTAATTGGACAATTGGGACTATGACGGAGCAGATGTTTCCTGCCATAGCTTTCCAGCTTTGACTTATGCAGAGCTGAGGACTTGACTCTTTATCTTCACCTCTGGGAATAACAATGAGCCCAATGGTCCCAGGCGCTGTGATGCTCCAGGGCAGAACTACACTGGGACTTTCACCTATGTAATTCTTTATTGTTCTAACGTACTGAACATGCTACCTTCTGAGTGACCTGTTATATTTGTTACTCCAAATGTACTAAAACTACTGCCGTCTAAGTGATCTGTAACATTGCTGGCTCCGGAGGTACTCAAGAAAGGGAGTAGCAAGCTAAAGTCTGCCATATTTGCTGCCTAGAGTAGCACAGATCACGCCTGAGCTCAGCTTCTTCTTTAAGTCTCATTTCCGCCTATTTACTAATTATTTCGCCTTATTTTGTTGGACTCACAGGAGACTAGAACTTCACTGAAAAAGTTCTAGTTACATTCCCTTGCCCTGTTCCCACAACCCAGAACTGCACCAAAGGCATCAGTGGGGTAACCCAGCATCGCACACCTGTAACCCAGTCACTCCCAAGGCTTGCCCTCTGCACACGAGGCTTGGAGGTGACATAAGATAGGAGCCACACAGTGGATCTCCTTGCCATGGGCAGCCAACTATGAACCATAGCCTCTGCAGAGTGCACCAAGATAAACCTGCCCCCCTCAGCACTGTGGGTGCTGAATAGAAAGTGATTTGAACAAGGCAATGCAGTCCATGACCACTAGGATGGGCGACATGAAGAGCAACCAGCAGGTCAAACTCCTTGGCAGTTGTGTGAGCCAGAG
>PVIR01005909.1:0-69298 GCA_004026965.1 Petromus typicus
TCTTTACATAATTTTGGTTCCCAAATAGGCAGCGGTTCCCTTTAAGAAACAAAATTCATTTATTCTATACATCGGATCTCATTTGGTTCATCTGACCTTTTGCTTTGATCTTTTAGAGTTTCCTTTACATCTCACGAAGTTCTTCTCCTGGGCGAAGTGAAGTAGATCGTCCTCACTTTCTGAGCAGAACATCATTCTGAAGAGAAACCAAAACAACAAACAGATGTTAAGTCTGGGACCAAAGTGCTTCCTCTGGTCAAATACTACCAAAATTGTGCTGTGCAGGTGATGGATTTTTTTTTGTTTTGTTTTGTTTTGCATTTAACTGTTATGCTTGGAAATATTCTCATAACTTGGACTGAAACAAAAGGCCCCACCTGGGGCTCTGCTCCCTAGTGAGGGGTCTGAGAGGCTGGCCCTTCTTCCCTCCTAGAACAGCTCAGAAAGGTGCAGGTGTGACTGTTTACCTCCCGGGGGACATTCACAGATCCTTGATTCTTTCTCTGCACAGCTGAGGTGACTCCCAGCTTGCCTGTGGACAAGCTCCAGTTTCCCAGTTCTTAAAGCTTCTTGGAGTGAGGCTCTTGGGCACGTCATCTTGTGCCTGTCTCGTCCCAGGAGCCCCGCCCTATCCTTAGCTGGTGCAGGTGCCGTGAGGCCAAGGGACCCAAATGTCTCTATCAGCAGCACGGACAGTTTTACTTTACGGCTTATTTTTCATTTGGTTGGCTTCTATAGCCAATCTCTACTAAATCAAACTTTTTAAATTAAAAAGTGATATGAATAATTTAGCAGTACATTCTTGAAAAATTCAGAAGATAGAGATCCATGCAGCCAAATACCAAAGACCATCTTTGCCATCATCTACAACACTGCTCCACTCCTTACTTCCATGGTTTGGTTTATGTCTTTCTTGGCCTTTGGGGTTTTTTTTGAGACAGGGTCTTGCTTTTGTAGTTCTGGCTGGTCCTGAGCTCAGCCTAGAACTCACAGCAATTCTCCCTGTCTCTGCCTCCTGAGTGCTGGGATTATAGGTGTAAGCTACCATGCCCAGCACTGTGGTATGTGGTACTGATTGCTGGTGAGAATAAGTCTACACCCGGCATTGTGGTATATGGTTCTCAGAGATCAAACCTGGGTCTTTGTGCTTGCAGACAGGCGCCGGAACCACTGAGCTAAATCCCCGGCTCTTTCTTGGCCTATTTTGTCCTTAACAGATATGTTAATGTCACATCCAAATATAGTTTTAAAATAGAAGTGATATTATACTGTTTGTGCTTTTCCATAATTTTTCCTTTTCACCACCTAATGGTACTCACAAACTTGTTTGTATTAGTACATTTAAATCCATTTTATTCTTTTCTATTTTCTGAGTAATATTCCATTGTATGGATGTACTACAGGGCATTTAACATTTTCCTATTGGTAGGCAATATTGAGATTGTCTATAAAGAGTATTGCAACATACATGTCTTGTACACATATATCCATTGTGTACATTTTTAGCATATGTACAAATACTCCAGAAATATTAAAGACACAAATTCTGGGTCATACATTATGGACACATACATAAAATTGTGGGCCAAAGTATTATGAATATTTAAAATATTGAAAGTATAAGCTCCATGATACCAAGAATGGTGTCTTTTCTGTTTATTGTTGTGTATCTGGTGCCCACAACACTGTCTGGCATGAGTAGGTACTCGGTAAACATTAGGTGAGATTTCCCTGAAAAATGTCTCTAAAGTCCCTGCTTCTTAGTAATTTTTTTTTTTGCCATTTTATTATTATTATTATTTTTTTTTTACTATTTTATCATTTTTCTATTCTTTACCAACCCTGAAGCTATCTCCTTTAATTCTTGCCAAATTCATGGGTAACCAGAGATAGTCTCCGTGCTTTGACTTGACACTCATGTCAGGGCTATGGAAACTGAATATCCTTTCACTGTGTGTAGCCAATTGCTTAGGTCTTGCGACCGGGCCGGTATTTCTGCTCTTTCCCTTCATTTCCCTACACAACACTGCTTACCCCAGAGTGTGCCTTGGGGAAAAGGCAATCTCGGCTCACTGAATTCCTCTCACTGAAGTACAGAGTAAATGATTTAACCTCCTTTTCCTCGACATTCCCAGAGCAGTTGAGTATGGGCTTCACTGTTTGCACCCTGATCTGGATTTCAGTTTGCAAAAGATACAAAACAATTGGGAGTTGTTACCAGTTTCACAAGTGACATGTTCCGATTTTCACTAACTGCTGAAGTCTCAAGAGGGTGAGCAGGGAAGCCCCATGTATGAGACCCACCTGCCCCGTAAAGCGCAGCCTGCCCGCAGCCATGCAGCGCCGGCCTGGGCTGTCCCTCAGGACCTCCAAGGTGGTGCCACACCACACGATACTCCTCCAAGTGTGGCCATGTGCCCTCAGTGGCTGCTTCTCCTAGGCGCTTGTTACAGAGGCCCAGCCCTTGACCCTCCAGGTACCAGGGTGGAATGGGCACTCTGACATGATCCTGGATGATGTCTAGATACAGGTAAGGACAGTGTGAGAACCTGGCAGGGCGCTTGCCGTTAGTGAAATTAATTCATCTTGTTTTCCTACTTAGGTCCTAGAATTTCTTTATGCTGAAAACCACAACTCAGAATTTTTGGGGGTGCCCCTCAGTAGCACTTAGTAATTGCTACTGTGTAGACACAAAGAAGGTACTTAATATTAACAATGTACAGAATATGAAACTTCCCTTAAGCACAGACCTGCTGCAGCACTGAGCAAGGTTTGGGGTGTACGCACTTTAAAACCCAGCACCATGACTGCTGGATTCATCTGAGAAAAGTCAAATGAACGGGGCCAGCACTAAAGAGAGGACTGCTGGAAACAGCCAGCTGAACTGGAGGCAGATCTGGGCTTGGACTGTCATTAGCGAGGTCCCCACGCTGTGTGTGATGCTCGGGGGCCTCAGGTTCCTAATCTGCACAGCCAGGGAGCACTCTGTCCAGTGTCCACATGCCATGGAGCCCTGAGAGTGCCAGTCTTTTTCCTCCCTTTCCTGATTCAGGCCCCAGGGGGTGCCCCAGTGTGGGCAGTGTGGTCTTTCATGCTGCTCTGCCAGGCAAGGCATACTCCAGTTGTGGTGGATGGGAGAATTGCTTTACAGCTAAAAGCACACGGAGAGGGCGTTGCTTGGAAGCAGTGTGGCTCTTAAGGGCAGAATAGTCACACAAGAAAAGTGAAGTGTCTAAGAGGAGAGAAGCAGTTTAATTTTCTCCGATTGATCATGTGGAGAAATCTGCTGGCAGACTGCAGAGTGTGCTCTTAGTAATTGCTAGGATTTTGCATCCCAGAGTGATAAAATCACAGAGTGCAATTGTAGAAGGGACTCAGTGGGCATAAATCTGCCACAAGCTGGCTCCGGGCAGAGGAACTCAAGGCTGAGTGAGGCGTGGGGTTCAGAGGTGAGAAGTCTGCTGTTTGCCATCCCTGCTAAGGGCAACCCAGAGAGAAATGAGCTTCCCAACCAAGAAAGGCAAGAGAAGACAGAGAAGGTTCTGGAACGCAAAAGGGCAGAGGCAAGGAAGGGCCCAGGGAAGTCCAGCATTGTCCTAAAGGAGAGGGAACAAGAGTAGAGAAAGGTACGGTTGTCATGGCACCTCACGCTCCCTCTGTGGGTGTGGGAACGTGGGCAGGTACGGCACCTGCCTGAGTGTCTACACTCCATCACTACGACATCCTCGTGCCCCTTCCTATGGTGGGCTGGAGCATGGAGTCGCCCCACTGCCTGGCCTGGGCAGGGCTGGTCACCTGTGCTGCGTTTCCCCGGCTGTGACTCGGATGGTCCTCAACTTGAGGATGGCGGAGCGCGGCCCGCCCCACGGGATGATGGCCTGCATCGTGTTCCAGACGTTGGCCCACACTGCGCTGTGCTCCCACTTGAGCTTGATCAAGACCAGTGTGCCGACATCCTGCTCCAGCGTAACAAGGAATGAATAGGTTTTATTGCTAATAATTTCTCTGCCCCTGGAAGACACAAAGGGAACCAGACAGCTGATTTAGCTTTGTCGCGGCAAAATGATGCTCGGGCAGCTCCAGGATATGGATGCCAATGGCTTCAGCACAGTTCTGCCGTCTGTGGGCAACTGACACAGCTACACCCGAGCTCTCTTCCCACTTCTGCTCCCTATAGACGTGTCACCACAGCGACAAGCCTGACAGTAATAGAGAAACCACATGGCAAAGGGCGTGTCTGCTTAGAGCAGGACCTCAACAGTCAGCGAAGCCTCATTAAGAGCGTCCCTCACTGATCTCCAGGAGAGGACAACACCCATAGCTGGTGCAGAGGCCGGATGCTGCCCGTTCTAGCACTGAGAACAGCCCCGGGAGACGGTACAGATGGAGCACAGACTTAGGGTGCAGCTCTGGCTGCCGGAGGGGGGCGTTCCTGACAGACCTCTGTGCGACGGCCAGAGACTGACATGTGGACCATCCCAGAGAGGCAAAGGGCCGTGTCCCCGCCTGCGGAGCCTGCCGGGGGCGGGAAATCAGCTCCTGTGTGCTTCCGTGTGGGCTGGGGGCCCGCAGGGTGAGAGGCGCTGTGCACAGGTGTGTGACAGAGAGGGCGGGCGGCAGGCTCAGCACCATGGCTTACAGAGCGGGAAACGTGTCCAGTGCAGGTTGCTGTGGTTTCCAGAGTGAGGGGGAAAGGCACTGGCATCCTCCTGTGGACACCAGGCCCCCCAGTCTTCTTCTTGTGTGGCCCCCTCTCTGTCACACATGGGACGCAGAGGACACAGGTTGGTGGAGGTTCCCTTGGACAGGTGTCCGGGCAGGGAAGAGTAACTCGTGTCTGCCCCGTGGTGTCCTGACGCCGGGGTGGCCCTCGTACTCACAGCGTGATGGGGACCTGCTGCATTTCCTCCTTGGTTCCGAGCAGCGACAGGGTAAAGATCGGCTCCACTGGTCTCTCAAGTTGGTTGATGAACTGGATCTTGAACTGGTAATGATAAACTGCCGGTGTGAGGAGACAGACAAGGAGGTTAAGCAGGACTTCTTAATTTTCAAATTAAGAAAAAATTTAAAACTGCAGGGGAAATGTTTGGGTGGATAGATACCAAGAGGTCAACACCCATCATCTCCTACAGGGAGATTACGAATGCATTTCAACTTCATTTTCCTTCTATATCCTAAACATTTAGATGGGGCTTACATTGTGTCTATAATATGGTAATGATAAGGGGCTGGAGTGTAGCTCAGAAACAGTGCTTTCTCAGCCTCTGTAGGATCTAGGTTCAATCCAGCCCTGCAGGAAATAGAAAAAGTGGTACAACTGGAGGATAGCAGCTCCGGTGCTTGTGGAGTTTTGGAGTATCCCATGTATTTGGCCAGGGAGCCTTTTGGTAAGTTGAAGTCAGGGGAGAGAGAATATTCTCCATTACACTCTTGTCTTTAATGTTTTTCTATGTCCCAGCCACTGGCTGTTTTACATGATTACTCTTATTTCTCTACAGCAGCTCTACAGCCTGTGTAAGACGCTTGCTGTGTCTTCCCTCCGACACCATTTTACAAAGCACCAGCCGATCACTGCTGCTGTCTGAGGCTCCTAACCAGCACCTGTTTCAATCACAAGCCAGTCTGCCAATCTGAGCTCACATTCCCACCTGAGTGATTTCTTCTTAGGAAGCCATGCAGAGGTATTTTTGGAGGTATTTCAATGCTTAAGAAAAAACCCACCCCCAGCAGAAGATGAGCTTGTGCATCTAGTAAGAGACCAAGTCTACAAAATAGAATGCGTAGAAGTGAGGATTCACAGAAATACTGACAGAAGACAGAGAAGATTCCAGAGTGCAAAAGGGAAGCTCTGGTGAGCAGAGGGCAATTTTATTCTCTTCTTCATGCTTCTCTGCTGTATCCATGTTTTCTGCGATAAGCGTGGTTTAATTAGAATGAAAAAGGAAAAGCTTCCCAAGCAAACAAAAGGACTAGATGTCCCACAAGCTAAGGACTAGACGATGCCGTGCTGTGCTGTGGCCTTGGGGTGCTGGTGGCTGGCATGTGGCACAGCTTGTGGGGACTCCGTCACCTTCTGCCTCGTCTCCAGGACATCGACGTCCACATGTGACACCCTGACAGTGGTCTTGGGTTGCACCGATGGCTCGTATATCTGTGAGGGCACAGTGTGCTGGGCATCCAATGGGTGGTGGTGGGCGCTTCGTGCGGGTGCTCACAGGACACGAGCTGCATGGCAGGCCCCCATATGAACAGGAAGGCTGGCTGACTTTCCTGTCTGTAGGGACCTAGAGCATATCATGTTATGCTCTGACTCCACTCTGCTTTTCCGCCCAGCTCTGGGCCCAGGCTGCCTGCCGAATGGCTTCTGGCTGGGTCCAATAGTGCCTTCTGCCTTCTCTGTGGCTCAGTTCTCCTGAGCCAGTCACTTCCTTGCCCCTCCCATCCCACTGTTGGATTTGGGGTGCAGCCATCGTCCTGTGGGGTTCTATGCTGTCTCCACCTCTGCAGTGAGCCCCCATGGCTCCTCTCTCTCTTGCTGCACTGGAGACGGGAGGCTGCTGCCTTCGGTGTCCGGTCTGATCTGGTGCTGACAACCCTGTTACAGGAAGGAGTTCCTGTCATAGAGGAATAGAAGAAGCCAGTGTTTGTGGAGCTGTAGTTGCTCAACTGGTTAGAACAGGGTGGAATTCGAACCCAGGCGCCTGTCTGATTCCCAAGGACCCTGTCTGGGTTGTGGTGTTTGGGTCCCACAAGCCAAGTCTGTCCTTTGAAAGCAAACGATCAGTACTTGGCTCTGAAGAAAAGCTGAGGTTGCAGTTGCTCTGACAAAGCCGCTTGAGAAGACGTGTGCTTGAACCTTGTGGTCCCTCCTGGCTGTCCCTCTGTGGGGGTGTCCCTGCCTCCCATGTCGAGCCCCAAGTGGGGGCAAGTGCTCCATGTCCCCAAATTGGAGATTCCCTTTTGTCTTCCCCCCTTTTTAAAAACTGTGAATCCAAAGAGATGGACTCTGCATTGGAGGTGCCGGGTCCCTCAATTCAGAGGAAGAGCCTCCTATAAAACTAGAGGTCAGTGTTGGGTCTCACAGCACTGCCCATCCCCACAGTGTCACCTACAGCAGACCCAGGAAGGAAGTCACCTGCCAAGGAGTATATCTGCGAGGAGCTGGGCAGGGCAGTCCAGACTGTCACTGTGGGGGGACAGTCACTCTTCCAGAGGAATCTTGAGATGAAATAAACTTCTCAATATGCAAAGGCCTCTCATTCTGAGACCTCATGACTACTCAGGGCAGTAGCACGCACACCTTTAATCCTAGTGCACTTGAACTGAGCATTGCATCATGAATCCCAGCCTCACACACTCTAGATCAAGCCTACACTACACAGGCTTTGTGGGGATATTGAGACCCAGTCCATAACATTCCACCCCGGTGCTCCAAAGACTCATGCATATCCTTTTATGCAAAAAAGCATTTAGTCCTCCTGTAAGAGTTGCCAAAGTCCTAGTTGTTTCAGCAGTGCTGAAAAGTTCAAGTCCAAAGTCTCTGCTGAGATTTAAGGCAAACTCTCAGCTGAAAGTCAAACATTTTCAACTTTCAGTGGCATGAGAGAGACATTTCCATTCCAAAAGTTACAGACAAGGGGATGCAAAGGAATGGGACCAAAGCAAGACCAAAATCCAGCAGGGAAAACATTAAATTCCACAGTTCCATTGGCAATCTGTAGCAAGTTGTGAACTCCAAAGGGTTTGGGTGACTCTGCCCCTGTGGCACTTCTGATGGGTATAACAACCATAGTTTCTCACTTGGTCCATTTCTGCTCCTTTCTAGCAGCTTTCCTTAGTTGATCCATACTTCTGAATCTCCAAACTTCTGGGGTCTTGGCTGCACTTTTGGCTTCACATACTACCCTCTCAGGGTAGAGGCCACTGCCTGGCCTCTCTTCTTCTAAAATCTGAGGGGAAGCCTTCCTGACCCTATAGCTCTTGCATTCTGCATACACCTAAAACCAGAACCGTGTGGTTGATGCCAAGGTGTGCCGCCAGTTGGAGCAGTAGGAACCAGTCTTCCTTCTCTCTTAGCGGTGAACCAAATCCCAAGGAAAAACTTCCCTAGATTTCTACCATTTTGTAACAATTTCCTAGGTTGCTGCCATTTTGGAAAGACTTCCTTAAGCTGCCACCATTTTGGAAAGACTTCCTTAGGCTTCTACCATTTTGTAATGATTTCCTTAGGCTTCCACCATTTTGGAAAGAAATCCTTAGGCAGCCACCATTTTGGAATGACTTTCCTAGGCTGCTGCCATTTTGGAATGATTTCCCTAGGATGTCACAATTCTGGAAAGAAATTCTTAGGCAGCTACCATTTGGAACAAAATGAACAACTTTTCTAGGCTGCCACCATTTTGGAACAACTTCTCTAGGCTGATGCCATTTTAGAAAAACTTCTCTAGTCTGCTGCCATCTTGGAACAACTTCTCTAGGCAACTGCCATTTTGGGAAAATTCCATTTTGGAACAACTTCTCTAGGTTGCTACCATTCTGGAACATGGTGCTCTTGGACTTCCTTCTCAAAACAAAGTTTTATAGTTGTGACGCTGCAAAGGATGAATCCCTGCTATTTCTTGTGATGTCCTTGGGCCATCTTTTCTATTCCTCTGTTCCTTCTCAGCAGTCAAGATCTTTTCTGCTCTATCTTTGTGGTCCACAGCTTTATGGGAACTTCCTTTCCTGCCAAACTCAAAACATTTTAAATCATTCTGTTGGGCTCTTTGCTCTCGATTCTCAAACTGGATCTGGCTAAAAGCTCCCAATTGTAACCAGGCCACTGCCTCAATATTTGACTGCCTTGAAATTTCCTTTGCAAGATTAATTAGTACACTGCTTCTGATTTCAGTCTCAGGCAAAGGTTTTGAACATAAGCAAAATGCAGACAAACTTTCTCCTAAGCCACAACACACATCTTCTGGAGTCCAGCAGCCAGTGCAGTCCTTCTTCCCAGCAGAAACACCCGAACCTGGTCTTTATTGGCCTCCTGGTCTTCCTGAGCTCTGACCAGAATCTCCCAGACAAAATCTAAGGCATTCCAGCTGTAGTTCTGTAGCCAACATCTCCTAGTCTTTCATGACTCTTCCTCTTCGTACAAGCCAGTTTCAAAGGCTTTTGAGCCACATGGCCAGGTAATGTCATAGCAACAACCTCACTTCTCTGGTACAAAATTTCTGTGTTAGTTACTCTTCTCTCATTGATAGTACAAAATACCCATACCCAAATTTAAAAAGGAAGAGGTTTATTTGGCTTACAGTTCATAGAGATTTCAGTCCATAGTCAACTGGCTCCAAGACAGGGATGATCAACAGGCTTCGTGGAGAAGAAACATGTTGTGCACCAAGTAGCAAAGGCATGAAGAGAGTGAAAACTGTAGATTCTGATCTTTGTGGATTCTACCAGAACCTTTAATAAAGGAAAAATTAAATTTCTTTTCTTCAGCGCCCCTGTGAGCATCCAGGTGTGGAATTTATAAAAGGAGAATGCTTTGTTTCCTTTTTTCTTACAGAAAGGATGGTTCAGATTCAGTAGATATTGGCTCTGGGAGGTCTGACGGCTCTCACGTGCCCTGGGCAGAGGAGTCTGCTGTGCTGGGGACTGCAGGGATGGGATTTGGGGTGTTTTCTCGAAGTGCCCAGGATTCAGTTCTGGGTGTGAAACTCCTTGAAGCTGGAGATCCTGTAAGTGCAGAGCTCAAGGCTGTGGGTTCCCAGTGAAGCTTCCAGGGCTGATGCAGTGATGGGGAAGAGAGGGATGAGAGCTTTATGGTGTGTGTGTGTGCATGCACACGTGTGTCTCTGGGGATCGTACGGTCAGCATGTGGTTCCCTGACACCACCAGAGGGGACACGGGTCCCTGCTGTCCCAGGGTGGAGACAGAGGAGGCTGTGTGTGCGGCAGGGTGGACTCTGCCACCAGCCTCCAGCGCCAGCTCTTCCCTCGGTGGGTGCCGCCTTGCAGATGGGAAAGTGCATCCTGGGAGCCTGGATTTCCTTTGCTTCGGCCCTCATGACTGCCCTGGAGCCCAGTTTGTCCATCCGTGAGTCCCTCCAGGCTGCACTGACGGGCAGCTTGAGACTCCCTCGCAGGTCCCACGCTCGGTGCTTCGTCCCTCCGTCACTCCCTTGCGGAGGCCCACATCGGTTTTGTCACCAGGTCAAGGTTAAAGAAGTGGCTGGCAGCAAAGCCAGGGTCACTGATGCTCTGAATCCCCACCCGGCTCGTGTTCTCTCGTGGGTTCTTCTAGAACCAAGTCCACGCAAACCTCTGTGGAGTGGCCGACAGGAGCTGAAGCCTGGTGGACTCTGTGAGTCTCGAACAGTGTCATGGCCATCATCTCACGGAGCACGGACAGGAGCCAGGGGATGCGTCATGAGGTGGCCGTGGCAGGTGCACTCGGAGTCCTGCCGAGCTGGGACGAGCCCTGTGCTAGCCACTCACAGGGCTGGTGAGCCTGGGAAGAGGACTCAGCCTCTCCCAGAATCCTCGGATTGTGGGAGACTCAGCAACTCCACATCTGTCTCTGCCTGTCCTTCTTCACGCTGTGATGGGACCCCACTGCTCTAGGCCAGTTTAGTCCAGGCATTTGCTAGGTGGGACTTGGTCTCCCTCTCTCCTCGGTTCACACAGGCTGTGAGCGGCTGGAACAGAAGTGGGCCTCCACTGCCTCCCCTCCTTCCTCAAACGCTTCTGAATCTTCTCCTTTCAAACCCTGTAGCAGGGTTTATCTGGGTTCTGGCATCCAATTGTAGAACACAGTTGCTTTGATGGTTTCCTTCAAATATCTTGGAAGCCGGAGGAATGCAGGCCAAATTCGCCCTACATTGTGAAGCTATAGCCAGGAGGCCATGTTTATCTTGCCCGGCCAGACCTCGTACTGAACTGTAGAGTGCAATGTGCTGTCCTTGGAGGACGGCACTGCAGCTGCTGGGGACACCAGCGCTGGGTGAGGCTGCTCTTTCAAGCATCTACACATATTCATCAAAATGCCAGAGGCAGCCACTGGAAGAGGTTTTGGGACCAAAGTCAGAGAGAAGAGGCTGCTGTGGTGGGGAGTTACGGGCTAGAATTAAAGGCTTCACACTCAACCCACAGTAGAACTTTCTACAAAGACGGAAACGGTTTGTTGCTGTGCTCCCTGCTGCAGCAGCCATGTATCTGAGCCCCTGAAAACTGTCTCATATGACTAAGAAACTGGAATTTTGGCTTTCTTTAATGTATAGCATTTAAATTTAGATCTGAACAGCCACGGCAGCACCACGGCAGACAGCCCAGCACTCTACAGATGGCAGCGCCCTGCTAGCAGCTCTCAGGTGTCATCTCCACCTTTCCTCAGTGAAGCTCAAGGTGACTGGAAGGACACTGCTCCCTGCGGAGGGACATTAGATGGGGCAGATAAGGACTTTGTTCACTGGAAGGGTTGAGGCAGAAAGAGGAAGATCCTGGCTCAGGGTCTAAATGCTGCCTCAGCCTGTGTACCTGTGTGTACCCCAGTCTTCCCATCTATAAAATGGGGGGCTGGGTTGGGCCATGCTGTGGTGACCTTTCACAACTATGAAAAGAGCCCCACTGAATGTGATCATCAGTGAGCTTCATCTCTGCAGGTGACACCGCCATCCAGAAGAGGAGCCGGTTAACCAAGGAGCTGCTAACTGGCAGCCTGTGGGGCAGAAGCTCCCATGGGCGTGAGGCCTTCCAAATCTCCTCGCTGCCCCTGAAGCTGTCCCTCCAACCCTACTGGACAGAGGGTGGGGATGCTGGCCCTCAGGGGACAGATGTGCACTTGCGCCAGCTGTTTTCCAGATGACATCATACCTATCTGCGGCCTGCATGGCCTCCTGTTTGCTTTGGGCCTGTGTGGCTCACATCAGGGACATTGGCTAATACACACAGGTGTCCCGGGAGTCAGCACGGGGGACAGGGACAGAGCGAGCAGCTCTCAGTCAGCCAGCCTCCTCACAGGCTGTGAGGTTGTGGGTGCCCAACAGCATCCGGCTTCCTCCTCTTTAAAGTCAGGGAACAGCCAGTGCGGCCCACCTGCCGCGCTGTGGGGAAGCCCAGCAGTCGGAGGCATCTACAATGTGTGCGAAATGCTGGCAAATACAGAGGGCTGGCGACGGCCCCGTTCCTGGCCCCCAGACTCGGTACCTGTGGATCCTTAGAGAACAACTCAGCGTCACGTCCTCCCAGCCCTGCCCAAGGTGGAAGGGGTGCAGGGGAAGCTACAATCTGGAATCACCCTAAGCTGTTCGAAGGATTATGCTGATATGTTAACGGCAACAGATGCTGGGCTCTCTCCTCCAGGTGGATTTAACTTCCGTGCTGCCCAGGATGTGCCCTTCTGCTTGAGCTGAAGGATCTGGCTGGGAGTGTGGAGCCCAAGGGTCTCTGTGCGACACTGACATCCTACAAGATCAGTGGAGTCAGAAGCCAGGGTTGCAAAGGTGAACAGGAGCCCTGTATTCTTGGGGCCCGATACTCACAGGGAGAACTAAGTTCTAGTCTGCATTTGGCGATTGTCCAGGTCTCTGGACAATGACAGTGGGGTGGTCAGGTGACTGAGGGGCATTCTGTATCCACTGTTCTAGGGGGCCATGGCAGTGGACACAGACCGACCCAAGGACTGCTCTGGAAGTTACTAAGGCTTCTCCTTCTGGCCCTTGGCAACGGGGTGACCCATTCTTGGGACAAGAGGTTGACACTGTGGCCGCCAGATCCTGCAGAGCTGAAATCCCCAGGTCAGGCATGGAGGGCCTGCCCAGCACTCACCTCTGAAGGGGGCCTGGGCGCGGGTCATCAGGAAGAGACTTTTGCCCTTGGCCCACAGCTCCTGGCGCACGTGGTAGCCCAGCGAGTTGCAGCGGCCCCTCTTGCAGCTCAGGCACAGGCCCTGGCTGAAGCTGGCCATGTTGCTGCACTGGTAGCCGGTGCTCTGCATGCCCTCGTTCAGCAGGGAGTCAATGAAGAGGTTCACGGACCGCTCGTGGGCACACTTTATGGCCTGGGAGATGGCTGGAACACAGGGCAGGAGGATGGCGTCAGCCCTGAAGAGGTCACCTGGTTTCTGAGCCCCAGACGGCTAGTGCTGGCACAAGGCAATGGTTGGGATTGCTAAAGCTCATCACTGACAGAAAACTGAAGATAGCCTCCCTCTGGGCCTTATGTCACGGTAGAGCCTCAGGCACTGCAGGCTTCGAGGATCCCTCAGTGACAGTGGTGCAGCAGGTATTTCCATGGGTGTCCTACAACACTAGGAAGTAGAATTGTCTAAAAAGGCAGGGCAGAGAAATCATCGTAGGGCCGTAAGAAGGCCAGGGGCTGAGGCAGGCGGGCACTGGTGGAAGTAGGTTGTATGGACTGTCTCCTGTTTTCTTTTTTGCAAAACTGGGATGGACCCCAGGGGCACTCTGCCACTGAGCTCCAGCTCCAGCCCTGTCAAAGTTATTTTATTTTGAGACAGAGGCTTTGCTTAAATTGCCCAGACTGGGCTTGCTCTTGTGATTCTTCTGCTTCAGCCCCCTAGAGTGCTAGAATTATACGCAAGCATCACCATGGCTGGTTAACTTTCTTTTCTTAATAAAGCTAGATCTGTGAGGCACTCCTGCTGAGATTCCCTTCCCCACCCGGAAGTCAGGCCAGATGAACGCATATACTGTGTCTCATCACTTTACAGTTTAGCAAACAGCCAGGTAGGACGTTACAATCTTCCAGGGCTGGAGAGGCAGTGACCAAGGGGCAGAAATCCTGGGATAAGGGCTTCCTAGCCCCAGGCAGAGAGGGGCTGGGAATCTAGCCAGACAAGATAGGCAATGGTGGGAGCGTGAAGGTCACTCTGAGGTCAGGGAGGTGGGGTGATGGCATCATCCCTGTGGAGGAGGGGCGAGAAGGTGGTCTGGCAGGGGCTCTGGAGCTGGCATGTTTTACACTGGAATGAAGTTTTGTAAATGCCTGTGGAAGGTTCTGCTGAGTTGTATATTTTGTCCTTTAATCCTGTGGGTGTTACTGGCGGACACGTTAATATTCGGGGTTTGGGGATTTGAGAGAGGTTGGGATCACCATCGAGGGGACGCCACGTGAAAGGTCAGGCCCTATGAAAGCCGATCTACACATGGCTCAGAACCGAGGGTATGTAAGCAGCAAACCTCTAGAGAAGAGAGAACCGCGAACGCCAGGACTCGACTTCCAGGCTAGTGCCTGGGAGAGGTCGGGGGTACGCAGACTAAGAAGTCATGGCTCCTTACGGTGGCCTGAGGAGTGGCCTGCTTGGGGACCACCAGCCCCTCCCCCTAGTAGACTTGGTGGCCACACTGGAGCCCCACTCCTTGGAGTTCCAAAGTTTCAGTGGCACGCCCTGGGGGAAGGCGTTCAGTGGCCTGCACTCCCACCTCCTCACCGTTTAAGCCGTGCTGGGCGAACTGTTTGTAGAGTTCCAGGAAGTGGCACCCAGGCTGGAAGGTGCCCCCGTTGGGGTAGAAGTCATAGTGCGCGATGGGCTGTTTGATGCCCACGCTTAGGCCCATGTGCTCCCGGGTGAAGGTGTGGATGGCGTCCACAAACCTGGCGTCATCCGGAGAGAGGCGCTCGCTGGGGGACGTCCCCTCAAACAAAGGACTGGCAGCGTCCAACCCTGGTGGGAAGGCAGGGTGAGGTGAGGCAGAGCACTCCCGGGGCAGGAGAAACAACCCTTCTATGTTTGATATGTTTACACAGTTATGAGCTTGAAGGAAGAAGAGAAACGCAGGGCTGATCTCTCTGGAAAACCTTGCCATAACCTTTTCACAGTAAAACCGCAATAATTCATGGTGCTGAAAATTAGACACAGGCTGGGCAGTATCTAGGGGGGAAAGAGGTCGTAGAGATGATCTAATGGTAGAAAGAAGGTTATGGAGGAATGCTTGATTTATTTAAGCAAATCAATTTTAAGTACCTTTCAAGCTACTTTCAGGAGCGTCCATTTGCATAGAAAAACCCCAACGTGCTCATTCTCCACAGTTCTAACCTTCCTGTCAAAGAAAGAATTTTATCTGCTGCCATCTTCTTGGTAATTTCCCTACACCCCCTGGCTTTTCCGGTGCACTAAGGGCATTTCACAGGAGGGTCCATACACTGCTCCGGGGGAGGGTACAGTGAGCAGACCGGCTACTTGAAGCTGGCAGGTCGGGTGGTGAGGACTCAAGGGTGAAGGCCAGGGGCCAGGTTGGTCCACTTAGCCAATCCTTCTTTGTCAGTATATGTTTGTGACACATAATATTACATTCGTCATGGGGAATTGGTACATATACATACACTGTGTTTTCCCTCAAATAAGAATGAATCAGAAATGACTCCAGCAGGAATTTTCAAGCTCCAGGATAAGATCCTCAGCCAGATCAACACATTTGGAACGTCCTTTGCAACACAGGACCAGAGTGTTACATTATAAAATAATATTATTATATTATTAAATATAAATAATGTTTTGACATCAATACTTAATAAATAATGACATAAAGTATAACTAAGTATTCTTTTTTTTGAGACAGGGTCTCACCTTGTAGTTCAGGCTGGCCCTGAGCTCAGCCTCCAACTCACATCACAGCAATCCTCCAGCCTCTGCCTCCTGAGTGCTGGGATTACAGGCGTGAGACACCACGCCCGGCACTGTGGTATGTGGTGCTGATTGCCGCTGGGTGCGAGTCACCACTCCCGGCTTTGTTGTATGTGGTTACCGGGATCAAATTCAGGATCGTGTGCTTGCAAGGCAGGCACCATAACCACTGAGCTAAATCCTTGGCCCTAAGTAGATTATTCTTAAATACCCAAGCAGACATCCTTGGATGAGAGGTAAATGTCTATATAAACAGACAAATGTATCACCAAATGACTAGTCACAGTACAGATGATATACGGATAAGGTATGCCCTTGATAACGAATGGATGTGGTTGTGTCTAACATGAATCTTCATAATTCAAATCTTGTATGTTGCCAGTGCACCATGAACAGGCTCCCTAGACAGGAATCACTGATCTAAGGACAGCATTATTGGGGGACATGAGAGACCGGGGCCAGTGGTTCTACAAAAATAGAGTCCCAAGAAATTCCAGTTGGAATTCAGGGTTTGGAGGGTTATGATCTTCAGAAGATGACATGATTGTATTTGAATAAATATAGAAATTTGTACATGAACAAATATAGGTTGTTCTATGTGGATAAATTAAATACAGATTCTTGTATGTGAAAAAAAGACATCCACTGAAAATAAGCCCGGTGCATCTTTTGGGGAAAAAATTTATATAAGACCTAATCTTATTTTGGGGGAAATATGATATATATCACATGCTGATCTTATGTTAAATATCTTTTTTAAAATGAAGGATGGTAATAGAAGGTAATAGCAGTTTTTAAAAATGCTCTTATTTAGCCCATTATTTAATATATATATATTGGGGGGGGCAGGGTCTTGCTTTTGTAGTTCAGACTGGCCCTGAGCTCAGCCTGGAACTCACAACAAATCCTCCTGCCTCTGCCTCCCAAGTGCTGGGATTACAGGCGTAAACTACCACACCCAGCACTGTGGTATGTGGTTCTGATTGCTGGTGGGTGTGAGTCTCCACGCCCGGCACTGTTGTATGTAGTTACTGGGAATTGAACCCAGGCTCTTGTGCTTACAAGGCAAATGCTGGAACCACTGAGCTAAATCCCGGGCCCTGTAATTTTTTAAAAAAATTATTATTTGACAGGAAACTCACTGCAGCTCTGTTTTTCACCTTAAATGTTCTTTGTTGTAACCTGCTGGGTCTTGAGGGATGAACAGGAGTTTGGTACATGTGCTAGGTAGGGCTGGGTGGATGGGTCTGGGCACAGGGCATGCCACATACACATCCCTCAAGACACAGACGGCCATGGCGGGTTTGTAAAAATGGGAAAAGCTTGTGATTTCCAAGTTTAGAGTTGCTGGAAGGGGGTGGCAGGAAGTGAAATTGGACGCTTCCTGGGAAGGACCTCTCCCCTCAGGGAGCTGGCTGACAGTCTGCCAGTTCTGGCCAGTGAGTGGTAGGTAGGATTTTGGCTGCAGAACTTCCTCCTCCACTCAAGTGTGATTCAGAATAAACCCCTGTGTGTTTTACAGAGGGGGAAACTGAGGCCCGTGGAGGATAGATTCTCCCCTCCCGAGTTCTTCCACATCTGGGCTTTAAACTGTAGCTTAGAAATGCATCTTTCTTGCTGCAAATCTGCACCGCAGGGCCACTTTGTACACAGCCAGTCCTGCCTGGCTCTGCCAGGAGGGGGGTGGGACGCGAGGCTGCAGCGGCGGCTCCCGCAGGATCCGTCTGAGAGGTTAGGCGTCCTCCTCAGAGTGCCAGGCAGGGAGACAGGCCGCCGCAGGCCGGCTGCAGGGGCTCGGGTGCGGCTTTCCAGTCGCGGTTACCTGTAATCCGCCCGATCTTGTGCCTCCCGCCTATGTAGCTGCCCGCGAACCCTGCGACGTGGGCGCCCAGGCTGTACCCGATGATGTGGACGCTGCTCCGGGAAAAGTTCACGGATTCCTGGAAAAGAGCAACGGGATGGGTGGGGCTGGAGGGTCCCGGCTAGTTCTGCTCCCGCCCCTCGGAGGGAAGCCGGTTTCTCTGTCCTCTTGAAGGGCTGGGTGTCCCGGGCGGGGGGCGGACCCCGGAACCCTGACACCCGGTGGAAGGCGCCGCCTTCTGTATGGGCTCCGTGGCTTCCAGGCGTGGCAGGGCCGCCGCCTGTGCTGACCCTCCAGGACACCGGGGCCTGCGGCAGGACCAGGCCTCACCTCCAGCCAGCGCAGCATGGCAGCCACCTCCTGGCCCACGCGGCGCGCGTTGCGTACGGCGACTGAGTAGTGGCGGTGGGCCAGGGACAGCCAGTCCGCCAGCGCCACGTTCACCGGCTGGGTCTTCAGCGCGGCTGCCAGCTGGTGCACCCAGTTCTCCAGCATCCCGTCCACCTGCGGGTTTGAAAACCAAAAATATGTCCGGACTTTGTCAGATGCCTCCGACCTGAGCAGCGCAGTCTAACTTTGCCCCCGCATGGGAAATTTGTGAGCACGCAGCAAAGGGAAAAATCTATAAATCAGGTTGCCAGAGTGGACCTCTCTGTCCCAGGGTCAGAGATGTTCCAGGGCACCCCGTGTGAGCACTGGTCTGCAGGGCGCCCTGAGTGCTTCCCAGCGCGCAGAGTTGGGGGTGACGCCCCAGCTCAGCAAGGGAATGAGGGAGGACAGGAGAGTGAGTGGGCCTGGGGTCTAGGGAATCCCGGGAGGAAGGAGCAGCCGCAGCGGGGTCAGAATCATGAGAGCGCCAGTCTCCATGAAAGAGTGGGGACGGGAGAAGAGACCACAAAGTGGGCCAGGATGGGGGTGCCGATGGCCCTTGGTCATCCCGATTATCAAAGTCCACCAGGGACCTCAGGTTCGGTGACATCTGCCTTCCAAGCTATACTGTGCAGCCTTGAATACAGATGTGACGCTCTCTGCCGAGCTGCTATTTTGGACTATAGATGAGGAGCAGAAGGGCCAGGAGCCTGGTCGACTGTTGACCGGAGCTGTCTGGCCGGTAGAGCTACTTGGGGACTCTGGACTACTGAGTGAAACGGAAACAGATCTGCTTCATTGGACCCCCTGTGCATCCAGGGGTCTGTTATTTGCAGCTGACTAACCCTCACTGAGAGGATGTTTCACTCGGAGTTCGTATCTCGGGTTTCTTTGCCGTTTCTCGATGTCCACAGAACTGGCAGGAGCCTTCCACCCATGTGAACTGTGCCCCCGCGGGCGCCCTGTGAGCCATGTACCCTGAGCCCCTTTTGCCCGAGTGTGAGAGCTGAGAGCTAAGCCGGCTCTCCCCGCCTGCTCCCTGTGGAGTGCAGAAAGTCCCGGAGATAACGCTGGGCCAGCACTGGGAAAAGCAGGAAGCACTTGACCGCCGGGAGGCAGGCAGCTCTTACTAGCTCCCTATCTGTCACAGAGCAGCACCCCCAGGAGCGAAAAGGCCCCTGTGTGGCAGAGACAAGGGGCTGGAGTCCTGCATACCGACCACCCGTGGACGATGACCACCAGTGGGCGGGAGGTGTTGAAGCCACACTCCTGCAGCGAGCCCGGCCGGTGCACCCCAATCTCACAGCCCTGGCCTCGCTCCTCCTGGAAGAGGTGGAATCTGGTCTCCGTCTTGTGCGGTGCTTTCCTTGTTGCGTCATTTTGAGGTCTTCTCCCCATGGGCTCTGCAATATAATATTGGGAATGTCACGGGAGCTGGTGTTGTCCCAGCTCTGTTGGAGGGTCCTGGGGAGCACCTGTCACCAAGGTCGAGACTGGATCCTCCATCCTTCTGTCCTAACATCCCAGTAACTGGAAGTCAAGCTTGGGGCGCAAGCCAGTCACCCAACCACACTGACAGTGAGGGGTGGAGGCAGGACCCAAACCCGGGCCTTCCTCTCAGTGCTAGGAGAGCATCTCAGACAACACTCACTACACAGGACCCCACATTCTCACTGCAGGTAGCGCATCATACGTTGTGTGCAGGGCAGGGCGTGTGGGGTGGGATGGATTCCACAGGATGGAGCGGGTGGCTGGAGGGGCTTTTCAGGGAATAGGGCCTGCTCCTGGCCCAGAAGGATGCAGAGGCCTGTGTGTGTGTCTGTAGGGCATGCTCTGGACCCAGGGAACTGCATGAGACTGAATAAAGCCTGCGTCCAGCAGAAGACGGAACCAGGCCAGGCAGCCCAGGATCCGAGGGCTTGGGCTCTGATCTCTGTGTGACTGACGCTGCTCGGGAGATTTTCAGTAAGAAGGACACATGATTGTCCTCTCAAGGCCTTCAGAGACTAGGGGAGGAGGAGGCAGATCATTTCTACTTTGTCACCTCTGTTTTACTGCAGCAGAGGAGCCTTTTCTGCAGGCACATGTTGGGTGAATGAGTCTCTCGAGTGCAGAGGGTAGAAGCTGTCCTCAGCCTCGTAGCCAGATGCAAGGCCACACTGCCATTTTGGTCAGTGACTCTATTCTGCCCAATTTATTCCATGAGCATAAAATTGTCCAGGCTTCTTAAATAAGGAGTCCTGGCTTTTTGGTTTCAGGGGACAGCGGGGCTGAGAGATGACAGGCCCACGGAGTGGGACGGGAAGCATTCCTGAAACCAATTTTCCTACCCAGAGGTTACTAATTCAAAAGGTTATTACTTCCCAGCAAAGGGCAATGCTTTTTCACTGTGAGGACAGAGAGACGCATCGTGTTTTATTCAAGGGCGATGTGAGTGAGACTATGAGTGACTATTCTGAGGGAGTGCAGATAATTTCTGCTGTCCAGTGGGGCCTGCTGTGGCCCACCGCTGGGGTGCGATTGTCCTCACTCCCTGAAAACCAGCTCTAGCCCTGATGTCTGTGTCAGAAGCCAGTTGTCACCTTGCCCTTCTGAGCTCACGTTCCCATCAGCCCAAACCCAGGTTGACGTTTGGTCTGAGGCATTTATGGTCCCTTTCTTCAGGGACTGAAGAGTTCCACCTCTCCTCATATCAAGATAGCTGCTTTGAATGCCAAGAGGACCACATGAGAATACAAATAGCACCTGTCTCAGTAGGTTATTACAAGGATTAAGTAGGGTATTTGTAAAGAGCTCCCAACAATGCGTGGCACCTAATTAGCACCTATGTACACATGTGTTGTGAAAATACTGATCGGAGCAGCCAGCAGCTTGCAGTTCCAATCTGTGAAATCTTTTCTTGCTGGGAAAATGTGCCCCCATGCCCTCACAGGACCAATTCCGCCCTGTGCATATTTACTCCAGATTTAGCTCAGAGAGCATGCTGTGGCCTGGTGCCTTGGGCGCACGGCTGTGCAGCAGCGTTGAGGGAAAGGAGCCGTCAGGCAGAAAGGCCACATACCGCAGGACCCAGCGTGCTGTTCCTTCTCCCCATCCTGGGGACCGGAGCTTTCTCTCATTCGCATATGAGTGAGGAAGCAGTGTGTATAATGTATGTACATAAGTGGTACCCACTTGCTTCCTCCACAAGCTCTTAGTAGATGTCTCCTCTGTGCCTTGGCTGAGTACTAGTTAGAGGCGAAGAGGGCCTGGTTGCAGCCCCTGGGAGGCTCCGCTGGTGGCTGCCATAAAGAACGCAGGAGATACTGACAGGTGACACAGGCCCTTTCAGTCTAGATGGAGGAATATTCTTTACGAGCTCAGATCTATGAGAAATTACCAAAGAACCTGGGGCTCTGCACCTAGAAAGTGAAGATTTGGTGGAGAAAGAGAAACTAGTTGAAGAGCTCTTTCCTGACTATGAAACTGGGCTGGGTGAGGCAAAGGCTGTTTTAAACAATATTCCTACAAAACACACAGCAGCAAGTTGTATCCAGCAGATCAGAGAAGCTTTAAGGTCCCCAGGGGGGCAGCAGACACAGTGATGAGCAGCATCATCACGCTGAGCCCTGGTGAGTCCCTCACAGACTCCTCACCTTACGCAGGAAGCCGTCTCTGTTGATGGAGGCTGTCTCACTGGGGACAGCAAGGACACGGCCCAGAGCTCAACTGTCCAACCTCCACAGCAACACAGTCTGATTGTCCCCTTCCTGGAACCTGCTGAGCACTTGGGCCTCCTCAGCCAGATCCACAACCAAGAGGACTCACTGCTGGGCACATACCCAGGCCTGCGTGACAGCCTCCACCCCAAGGCTCAGCCGTGTACCTCACCAGCTCCAGACCCCACTTTGCCTGGGCACCTCTGGACACTGCAGGCCAAGCAGAATCCATGCTTCTTCCTCCCAGCCCACCTTTCCCTTTCTTTCTCCCTCCATTTCCCAATGGGGATCGTTACACTGTCTTTGTCTGTGCTGTCACTCATGCTGGAAAGCTTAGAGCTTTTGTCCCCTCTTTCTGTCAGGAGGGTCTCTAGCTCTGGGGATTCCATCTCAGAATAGAGTGATCTTCTACCAATTGCCTCTGGCCACCTTGTTCTTTTAAAAAAAATTGTTGTATTTAGATAGACTCCATACTGTTTTATATTTTGTTTTTCTGTTTGCAGACTAAACACATGCTCCTTGCATATATGCAATTTAGAAAATGCTGAAATGAGTAAAGAATCTTCTTATGTAGAAAAACATACCTAACATTTTGAGTATTTTCTTCTCATCTTTCCTTTTGGAAGTAGTTGTTCTGTGCATGTTTGTTTGGAGTCTTGTCTTAGTCACTTTTTTGTTGCTGAGGCAAAATACTCAACACCCAAAGTTAAAAAAGGAAAAGTTTATTTGGCTCACAGTTTGTAGAGGTTTTAGTCCATAGTTGGCTGACTTCAAGACAAGGTGATATGGCAGAGGGGCATCACAGAGGAGAAATAGCTCATGGTAGGCAGAAGCCAGCAAAGAAGTGAAGAAGCAGGAAATAGCAAGTGACAACAGCAGCCTTCTTTCTGTCTTTTGCATTCTCTCTGGGATAGGTGGACAGAAGCACTCATACCAAGGCTGAGGCAGCCTTAAATCTTAAATCTAGCCTACAAGCATGAATTAGCTCCAGTATCATACACTTTAGATCCAGCCACTTCTGAAAAGTGCAACTGTAGTCCCAACAATGACCTCATGAGGCTAAGATACATACTGAGAGCTTTCTCTGAATCAGACTGGGCCACACCTGATGGCCACACAGTTGTGATATGTGTGCAGATGTGGTCATTGTATTCTCCTGCCTGGATCTGCAGTGCCCTATTAGGTGGGCATCCTCGCTGATTACCCATCTGTTCTTCATTCTGTTAGTTCTCCTTGGGTATCTGCTCTATTCCAGGTGCCTTTCCACGGGTGAAACTCACTCTCAGCTAAGTTGTTTCAGGAGCAAGCATCAGGACTTTTAAATTTTCTGTTTAAAAAATACATGCATTGCACAAAAGCAGAAGTAAGTAGAAAACAAAATTTAAACAAATATATATTACTCCAAAATCATTATCTCAATAGATGGACTTTTTATTTTTCAGTGTTCCTATTTTGTGTCCAAAGGCAAACATATTTCTCACATAACTGTGCAGGTGCAACTGCTTCTGCTTTTTTTTTTCATTTTTGCATGATGTAATAAGCATGTCTCCATGTTTGTAAGATGTTCCTGTTCATTTTTAAAGGCTGAGTAATATTCCACACAAGAGAATATTTGCTATTTATGTATTAACTTCCCTCTCACAGCACTGGAGGTATGTTTCTACTTTTTCACCCTCATAAACAATGCCATATTGAATTATAAGACCTTTTCCCGTTATAGAATTGCTTCCACTGGACACACGACCTCGTGACTAAATAGTGATTCTTTGCTGACTTGAAGTTAAAGCTATCTTCTATCAATTTTCCACGGGCTATCAGCCACACACACGTGCAGCCCAGGGAACTTGTACAGGCCTCTAGAATCCTCATTAAGGGTGATGATCAGGGCTGGAATGGGGTAGCAGGGTTCAGCTGAAAACAAGGGCTGTTTGAGCCAGGTATTCAGCTCAGCTCAGTCAGTGGCACTGTGCCTGCCTGGCAAGCACAAGGCCCTGAGTTCAATCCCTGGTGCCAAAAAATAATAATAATAAATTAAAAAAGAAATAAAAGAGAACAAAGGCTCTTTGTGGGGCTCTCCTTTACTTTTCTAATTGCTTGACATATTTCCTTTTTCCAGTCTTCATAACACCCGTAGGAAGTAGCTGTTATCTTCAAAGGAAACTGGGTCTCCCAGAGGTGAAGTGTGTTGGGGATGGCTCCCTAGGAAGCAGGGTAGCTGGGCCTCAAACTCAGCCAGTCTAACTCAGACATACTCCTAACTCCCTCTCCACTGCCTGGTGAGGGCTAACAGTTCCAGCCCACTCACCATGTGCTGGGTGTTGGGCTGAGCCATTGGCACAGGCTCGCTACTCCCCCACCCATGCTGAGAGGTCAGTGTTATCTTTCTGCATAGGGAGGACTTGACCCAGGGAGGTCAAACAGCCTGGGATGCGGTTGAACCAAGCTGCCCAGGTCCTGGGTAGCATCATGTAGTCCTGGAATCTGGGTCACCTGTGGGAATGGACAGATCAAGGTCCTTGCTCTCTGGGTGGCACTAGCACCCTGCATCGGCACCAGGACCTCGAGGTCACCGAAATCAGTCCTGACCTGCATGGTACAAAGTCTAACAACCTTACTTAGCACACATGGCGACTTCAAGGCACGTGAGTTTCCATGTGAGGGAATCTCTGGTCCAGTGCTTCCCTGCAGCTACCACGTCTGCTTATGAGACACTAGGTATTTGAGGCCTCAGGTTTTTATTAACACCTTGAGGTTGGTCTTCTACAAGTCATTTCACTTTCTGGGTCATAGTTTCCTCCTCTGAACAATGAAGGGTTTGAATCCCCCACCCTACGGTCTCCATAGCATAGGGTCCAGTCTTGGCTTTCCCCCCTCATTACTGTGTCTCAGCTTCCATCTCTGAGAAACCAAAGAGTCAGGAGGAGCTTGTAAGATCCCTTTGGTTCTGCGAAGTGAAAGTTTTATAACCCCCTTGTTGTTGACTTTCAGGAAGTGAAGATATTCCCCTCCTTGACTTTGCAACTGGCCCTTTGCTTTGGAGGATAAATGCTTGTGGCCTGAGGCAAGAGTTAAGCATTAACTTTGCCACACAGCTCACCTGTTACTCTTGGGGACACAGGAAGTGGTGGGTGGGACAGTGAGCTGGAACCCAGGAAGTGCTCTCTGGGGGAGAGACTGACATATCCTTGAGCCCTGGGACTTCCCAGCCTAGGGCCCTGGGCTGAGACGCCTGGTTATTGGGTGGCTGTAAGAGCTGGAGAGTCCACTGTGTGTGGAAAGGAGTTGGTCTGTAGGCAGAGAAAGAATAGAATAAACTTGAATGGAAGGAGCAATTAATAAGACAAAGAAGGAGAGCTGATAGCCAGAGCCTGGAGGGGCAAGTGCACTAATCGCAGCAGGACACAAAGGGGGAAGGGCTACTGAGCTATCTTACGCACCATATAAAAATACATATATTCTTGATCTAGTGTCATTATACCTGCACCAGATACATAAGCATCTCCTTTCTGAAGCACTGACTTGATCTTGTATATAAGATTTCTTTCTCCTAATCACCCTAAAAATCCTAGAGATGAGGCCCGGGCAGGACAAGTGGGCTGGGAATAAACAAAGACCACCAAAGGAATGTACCCTAGACAGTGGGGTCCTGTGGTCTGGGATCCATCTAGAACAGTCCAGAGAGCCAATCAGATTCCAGGTATTGACCTGGGAGGGTGGGTCTTTTTCACCTAAAAGGGAAGCTGGGAACAAAGGTCCAGGGTATCCCAAATTCCTGCCCGGAATGTGACGCCGAGTAGGCCCCCCCCAACCCTCATCTCCCATGAGAGGATTTCTGTCTTCCACTTTTCCTCCTTAAAAGTAAAGCATCTCCCTTTCTAAGCTTCATCCTGTTGATTTGTTACTGGTACTGAGTTTACAGTCCTGGCTGGATTCATTCTAGCAGAGCAGGGGTGTGGCACCTAGCCACCAAGGTCTTGGTACTTTCTGGGTCCCTCCGGAGGTGCCACATTGCCTTAGAGTCCTGGCTTGGCACTAGGGCTTTGTGCCAGGAGGATGAGGCCCTCTTTCGGGGTGTGGATGTGAATCCTTTCCCCTTTCCCCCTGATATTTCTGGGACTATGCAGGGCAGATCTGAGGATTACTGTGCTGAGTCCCTGCCTCTGCTAACTGGGGTGCTGTAGTCAAGGGGTTGCTCTGTCCAAATGAGGAAACTCCAGGAGCCAAATTGTACCACAAGTCAACCCTCTCTGCTAATAAAAGTCTGACTGCAGAACATATCTGGCGGGTTCTGTGCCCTTACGCCACTCTGAGCGAGTGCTATCCTCCACCCCCAGCCCCTTCACATGCTGCCTAGTCCACACTCGAGGGCAGAGACTCTTATGTGTTTCTGTGCTGAGGGTGCAGCCCCAGCACAGCTGATCTGTGTAGAGAGGCCTGGGAATCCGCATTGAGCCAGGTGGCCGAACGTTCTGTGAATAACTCATCCAGTGCTAAGAATATGAGCTGTGGAGCTGAGCTAGGATCCAAGGCTGGCTTTGGCACTAGTAAGCTGTGTGTGCGGGCAAGTTTACAGACACAGCTTCCTCAGAATCCTGCGAGTGAGAAGCTGCTTAAAGTACCTCCTGCAAGGGCTGCTGTCTAGCAGTGTTCAGTGAACAGAGGTGGCCGTGGTGGGACTGGGGTGGGAGACGTGGTGATTGCTACTGCTATTACAATGCCTTCTTCTCTGAAGAGTCCTTCCCACCCCACCAGTACCAGACAATGAGAGGTAGAACTTGAGATGGGTAACTCTTCATGTCAGGGTAAACTGAGGTCACTTTCTCTCAACAGATTGCGCAGGTCAGAAGACCGGAGCTGGGAATCTGCAGGGTCATGTCCAAGCTTCTAGGAGACACAAGTCTCCCATGTGGCCTTTCTGTGGCACACTAGCCTCCCAGGGATGCATAGACGGGCCCCACCCAGGTCTCCCAGAAGGCTTTGCTCTTCTGTTTTTTAGGGAACAAGCTGTGTCTGCCTCTTTCTCTGGCTGGCATTCTGCAGGTAGAAACTGACCTCCTTGTAGGAGACAGAAGAATAAAACATGACAGTGAACAAGGACGGAACAACGGCAGACAATGAGGGCCCCGAATCTGTGAAAAAGATAATAACAAAGAACTGGGGGGATTGGAGGAGAATAAATCATTCAATAGATGAGCCACCAAAGAAGCAGAACAGAAATCCTGAATACCCAAATGCATGTATTTTAATTCAACACTCGGTAGAAATATTATTTCAAATCAGTGGTGTACGGTACAGATGAACCTTAGAAAAATATTATTAAGAGATCTCGAATAAGATACCTTTTGGATCTATTCCTTACACTATATGTTGGGAAAAATTCCCAATGGATTAGATTTTAAATGAAACAATATAAACCACAAAAAGACTAGAAGAAAATATGGACACATTCTTTTGCAACCATTTGAGCAAAACCCTCATGACTCAAAGCTCAGAAGCTATAAAAGATTATTAAAGCAGGTGAGAAACTTCTGCACAAAATAAAACCAAAAAACACCAGTAGCAAATCCAAAAGATGAATAATACAGTGATAAAAATATGACAGCAATTCATAGCATAGCGAGCTACTGTATCATCTCACTGATATATAAAAAATGCCTAGAAATCAAGTAGAGTGAGACCCGTGAGCCCCAAAACTCAGCCTAAGGATGCGGAGAGACATTTCACAGCAGAAGGAACCTAAGAGCTGTTGAAAATGGGGAAGATCCTTAACCTCAGCACTACGATGAAAAATGTGAGTTAAAACTACACCGAGACCCATCTCATGGTCAGACTGGCAAGCAGGGGAGCATCTGGCCGTGCCCCTTGTGGCCGTGATTCCAAGAGGACAACTGAGACAGGAGAGGCGGCAGGAGCCGTAGTTACCCCTGGGCACCCACTTCACCATGTGCTCACCCTGGGGTGTTCACCCCATAGCTCTGCACACGCATGAAGTGAAATGAACACTGGCCACCCCAGAAACACCCCAGTGTCCAAGGAGGGCTGGATAACACAACTGGGGTGCACCCCCAGAGGAACGCGGTGCAGCTGAAGGAGGAAGCCAAGAGCCCTAAGCTGTAGACAGGATTCAGGCGCAAAAACACTGCTCAGAATGTGACACTTTCCAGGCCCTGGCAAGTGTGGGGAGGGTCAGTAAATCAACGCAAGAAACACTGGGAAGACACAGAGGAAATTAATCAAAGTTGTTACACCCCCTGGGCGAGGTAGGCGGTAGCACAGATAGAGACACACGGTGAGGGCTAAGGCTTGGCATATTTGTTCTGTCCCTTATTCTTTTAGTTTAGGATGAGCCGTCTGATTATTTACCTCTTACAGGTAATTTTGATAAGAAGAAGGTCCCAGGTCATTCCTTCCTGCTTCCATTTTGTGTGATGCTCATTTGTCTGGATGCTGCCCCCCTGTGCTGAAGCCCCTCCCGTGCCCAGGGAACTCTGGGTGCTGCCTTCTCTGTCTGACTACAGCTCCGAGGGGGAAGGTGGCCCCTCCAGGACTTCCCACAGGGACAGCTACCTCCCTGCCAGAGCCAGCTCAGGAGGTGGCCGAGTTCCCACAATCATGGGGTTCCAGGGAAAGCAGCTGGCTTGGGGCTCAGAAGTGAGCAGGAGGTTGTGCTGGTGCCAAATGGTTGGTACAGTACTGGGAGGGGTGAGTGGAGGGACAGGCAGCAGGTGCTTCTGGGTCCCAGCTTCTGGGACACCTCCCTGTGCCCCGGAGCTTCCCAGAGGCCTCTGGGAAATGACACTTTCCTCACAGCCGCCAGTCTGGACGGTGCTCATGGAGCGCTGGGAGCCAGCATACATTAGATGTGTCAGAAATTCGAGTGTTGGAAAGTGCCATCGGCATGCTGGCAGCTAAGATGTGCCAGGCTCTCCGGAAGACTTGGAACCAAGGGGGAAGTGGGAGGTCTGGAACACATCAGCTCCCAGCCTGATACCTAGATGTGAGTGGCAATGACTTGGGCTCTGCCGTGAAGCTGGGGCCGGGCAGGAGTTCTTGGCAGGAAGACGTGGCATCGAGAGACCAAGGGAGCAGTAGGAGTGGGGAACATCAGAGTAGCAGCAGGCGTAGGCCCCGGGGTGGCGGAGCTGGAGCCCTTTGTGCTCCCCTCTAGGAGCACTACCAGGCCGGCGTGAGGTACTACCAGGCCGGCGTGAGGCTGGTGAGCCCACCATGGCCCCAGGGAGGCCGCATGGAGGCTTCCTGTGTCCCCACTGAGAGTGTCCCTGAGCCGACATCTTCCTGGGGGACAGAGCAGGGAGGGAGCCCCCGTGGTCTGTTTTTAGCGTGACCTTTGCCTGTGATGTCACAGTCTCTGCTCTCATGTGGAGATGGAGATGGCTGTGCCGGCTCCCTGGAAGCTGGGCTGGGGACCTGAGCAGCAGCCAGCATGGGGCCAGCTTGGTGAGTCACTCGGAGGGAGGAAGGCAACAAGATCCGGGGTGTGTGCCCTTGGGGCTCTAGGACAGTGGGGTCCAGCGCACAGAGGGACCAGTCCAATGGGTCCCGTGCAGAGTGACGGATGGGGTGGGGGTGGCAGGAAAGATGGAGAAGCCGGCGCCACCCTGCCTGTCTGGGTCACTGTCCTTCACCCACCCACCTCACTGACCACCACTCTCAGCCCTGGGCAGGGCAGGAGGGGAGGAGAGTCCGGGTCCCCCTCATCCTCAGCACGGACTCCCACAGCACGGGCCGCCCACCCAGACTTCCTCCCTGGCCTGCTCAGCTGGTCGGGGCTGAGTCTTCCTGCCTCCTGCCACCCCAGCCCTGGCTGCCTTCCTCACTCTGCTCTGTGTCCTCCTGTCCTGCTCCTTCCTCTCCCGTCCCCTCCTCCTGTGGGCGACCGTGGCACTGTTTCGAAGAACATGTGTGCTGCTCCCCCCCCCCCATCACTGCCAGCCTCCTGAGCCCACAGCTCCCCCTCCTGCCCCCAAGGCCCCCTGCACCTCGGGCAGCACTCTCAGGGCCCCCCTGAAGCCGGCAGCCTTCCTGCTCCTCTGTCTGTAGCCCGAGGGACTGGAGTGAGTGGGGAGCACTCCTGCCTGCTGGTGGGGACCTGCCGCTAGTGGGGTCCTGCCGTGCAGTGGTGCAGACCTTGCTGCTGGGCTGGCTCGGGGCTGATTTCACTGCAGTGCACTGGCTGTTGAGCCTTATGCGTCCTAAGGTCCCAGGGCCTAGCATAGGCCTGTACAGAGGCGGCTGTTGGCTGAACTGACAACAGGGTACTTGTGCTTTTTTGCCTTTCTTAGGTAAAGACATTGTGGTGAGCCAGGCCTGGGAGGAATGGGAGAAGAGAGGCAGGGACCCAAACCACGGCACTTCTAGCGCTCACAGCCCTTGCCTGTACTCCTGAGCTACTGGCTGTGCTGCAGAAAGCCCTGTCTCTGTTACCATCTGGGAACAAACTGGAAAATAAGAACTGCAGACAGCAAAATGGTGGCTGTCCTTGGGAATCATAAGTGGTCCTTGTTGTGTTCCTTTCTTGAAGTCCCCCAGGACCCAAACCAGTTTTTTCCCCTCCCCTCCTTTCTCTTCCCCTGCTGTCTTTTTTCTCCTCCATCCTCTTCCTTGTCCTTTAAAACACACAAGCTCCCTAGACTGAAGTGTAGAGGAGTTGATGGTGTGCCTGTTGCAGTCCCACCTCTAGATGGAGGCTTTGGAACCAAGGTTCCTGACGACCCATCTAACATGGCTTCTCCACACTCCTGCCTTTGACCACTTCTGACTCCGCCTCTTCCAAAGGGAAGAGGAACAGATAGGAGAAAGCCTGCTGAGTCGTTTGAAAAGCAGCTGAAGGGGGCTAAGAGAAGCCTGTCGTCCCTGTGGGCTCCGCATCACCACAGCGCTTCTCGCTCGAGGCCTAAAAGTGTGAAGCGCTGAATGTGGAGGACAGACGCTGCCAGGCTCTGAGCGCCAGGGGCTCAAGCACAGCACCCGTCACCAGCGACCCGAGACTGCTGTGCGTGATCTGTCATGGGTGGAGAGCTCCGCAAAAGGGGCGGCTCCTAAGTGAGCTCTCTGAGCAGCTGTGGGGAAGCTGGGGGGCAGTGAGGGCAGATGTGCTGGTGCCCGTGGCTGGGACGGCTACCTGCAGCCATCGGACATGTCACCTGTGTGCCCTGTGCTTTATACAGGGCAGGTGGCTGGAGGGGCCGCAGAGGGGTCCCCAAGTTTGTGCAGACTCTGTACCTCCTATCTCCCACAAAGTACATTAATCTTGCACAAAACACCCTGAGAAGGTGGCTATGTGGTGTATATCCATAATCCTACCACTCTGGGAGGCTGAGGTAGGAGGATTCCAAGGTCAAGCCCAGCCTGGGCAACTTTGCCACTTCACACAACCCTGTCTAAAGTAACAGTAACAATGACAATAAAAGGACTGATATGTAGCTCGGTGTGAAGGCCCTGTGCTCAGTCCCCACCACGGCAAACAAAATAAACTGCTGTGGGGCCACCAGGGTCCCCCCCTCCCCCCAGGGAATGGACTCACATGGAGGCTGTTTGGTTTCAGAGTCAACTCTGCGGGGGGGTGGGGCAGGGCGGCGGTGCGAAGCCTCTTTGTTACAGGGAGTGTGAGTCACAGTCTAAAAAGACACCATTGGCCAACAGCACACCCGTGTCTGGGATGCCTCGGTTCCTGTTCTGGGTGGTTCCATCTGGTGACACAGCCTCTCTACCTTCCGCGTGCTGGTGCCTAAGCGTCCTGTAAGTGGACCGCATGGAGGATGCCGTGTCGTGCCATGCCGTGCTGTGCCGTGCCCTGGCGTGCCTGCCTCCTCTCCACGCCCTCTGTGCGCTTCAACCAGCGTG
This sequence comes from Petromus typicus, assembly GCA_004026965.1. Taxonomy (NCBI): domain Eukaryota; kingdom Metazoa; phylum Chordata; class Mammalia; order Rodentia; family Petromuridae; genus Petromus; species Petromus typicus. The sequence continues at coordinate 31,420 of PVIR01005909.1, forward strand.
GAGTGTGCGGAGCCCGAATCCTCACTGTGGAGTCGTGCGCTCTGCCTCCTGCCACCCCAAGAGCTCTGTGCTACCTTCCAGAATCACCTCCTTGCGAGCGTTTGGGGCTAGCTGAGCCGGAGAAGGTGGAGGACTCAGAAGGTGGGGTTTGGGGGTGGGACTGAGGAGCCAGCCCCGAGCTGGGCAGTCCTGTCTTCTTGTGAGTCCCAGGCCCCCAACTCTCACGAGCTCAAGCTCATTTTCTGACGTATTTTTCCTGCGAAGAACAGCCTCTGTCTTCAGAGTCTGGTTTCCAACCAAACGGGGTGTTTGCTTCCCCTCCTCTTACGCTTGGGGACATTTGATGGCAGAGACTCTAGAGAAGCGTCTAGTTGTCAAACCCCGGGGACAAAAGAGGATGCAAGTGGCATCCAATGGGGAGAGGCTTGGGTGCTGCCAGTCCACAATGCACTGGGCCGCCCCCTGCCCACTTCCGCCCCCTGAGGGGACCCCGTGTCAGCCTGGCTGCTGGGGGGTCCCTGGTCCCAGGGTCGCTCTGGGAAGCTGTTTTCTTTCCTGACACAGGGAGGGGAGAAGCAGAGCAGAATGGAGTCAGAAGACCTGGGTCCAGGCTCGCTCTGCCGTGGCTCCTATCTCGCTCAGGTCATCCGCATTTCGCAGTAGCTTTTCCTGCTGTCGCTGCTGCCCTGTCCTCCTGGGCTTATCATGATGGAGACTGGGGTGTCAGAGCTCCTCTCGGAAATGCTTGCACGTCGTTATTTTGCTTGCCTGTGATGGCGAATGGAGTGGCGGTGGGCGCGTCTGTGTCGGGGTCGCGGCCCCAAGGTCCTGTTGTCTGGGAACGTTGTCAGGCACAGGGTGATACCTGGAACTATGGGTACACCTCAGGCGTCCCTGACATGTGGAGGCTTCGGCTCCTGACCCTGCAACTTTTGGTCTAGAAATTCTCTTGTCAGTTTTTGTGCAGGAAAGAAAGTGGGTTTTTGTTGTTGTTGTTGTTGTTTTCCTGTTTGTGTTTTAGTGTAGAATCTTGGGTTTGATTTTTGTCACACGGAACGCTCAGGGCTCTGGGCCTGCTTGGGTCATGCTGAGCTGTGACATTCTACAGCGTGGTCTGGCTGGGGTGCTGTCCTTGTGTCCTGGGGCGCACATCTCTGCAGGAGGCCAGAGCTGCGCACTGCAGGGGTGGAAGAAATGTGCAGTGTTTATTAAAACCTGTGGCCATCAGTGCTCCTCAGCAGCTGCTGGAGGGGACTTAGTACTGGCATCTGTCACATCATTATCATTAACAACATGAGCAGGGTGTTTGGCCATCTACCGACTTCCAGTGCAAACCTCAGGGGGTCAAATTGTTTCCAAGTAATTTAATAGGATCAATGGTAATTTAATGCTTTTAAATAAGTCACCCCAAATTCTCGTATTCAAAACTTCTCAAGAACTCCTGCTTCCAGTCAAGATGGAGTAACAGTGCTTCTGTTTATCACGCGAACAGCTGGACAAAACCCATGTTCACACACATATCTGTTAAACTCTTATCTTTGTTCCACTGGTTTCTTTTAAGATTTTCTTTTATTATTGGTTGGAAGCAACTTAACTATGCTGTAACTTGGTGTAGTTTCCCTCACCAAACAATCCGTGGAAGGATGTGAGATGACAAAGACAAGATGCCCTGTGCCAAACAGGCCCCAGCACCACAGCTGTCTCTCAGCCCCATTAAACTAGCCAAGACACACAGCACCAACACAATAAAGTAACAGCAAAGGAGACACAGAGGAAGTTCGGAAAGCAGACAGCTCCTCCAGATTGATGAATCTTCCATCCCCAAGGAGGGTTGGCCTGTCCAAGACTCTTTGCCACCAAGGAAGTCAATTATTCACAGCCCAGGACTTCAGATCCTATGCAGCGCAGCCTGGAATCCAGGAGTTCATTTAACAGGAGCTTAGCAGATTCGGATTTCTCTAAACTCCCCCATCCCTCCGTGCCAAGAAGCCGTTTTGAAAGCTGACACTCCCTTGACGTGAATTTTCAACCTGCTCCCTTAATGAGGCTTCACTCAGAAAACATTTTTAGATCAACCCTGTTCCAGACACTTGCTCCCAAGGACAAGTTGGAAGAAACTCTGCACCAGCTCAAACCTTCCCAAGCTCTTTGATGATCAGAAATGAGGGAAAAACACTAGAACAAATGTTATTAATCCAAATATGCTCAACCAGCTTCAAAGCCAAGCTCTGCTCTGCTCCCGGAAGCAAAGCTCCCACAGAGCTGGCCCCATGGCCCTCACTCCTGTTAGCCAAGCCGCCCTTCAAAACAAGCAGGCCTCGGAACAATGTGGGGAAGTGTGAGAAATCAAAGGTGAGGAAATGGAAAAGTGAGAGGAAGCAGGCAAATGAAAGAAAGGGAGAGAGCTTTGGAGACCGGACTAAAATTAGCATGTGGCTCATTTTAGATAAATAGAAAAGATGCAAACCTTCTGGGACACAGCCCCCTCACAAAAGCCCCCTTCACTGACTCTTGTGTGACCGAGACCCCCAGGCAGTGTAGCGCTCCCCGTCCCAGCTCCACTCACAAGTGGCCGAGGGCCCAGAATGCTCCTCCCAGATGCAGAACTGCAGTTCTCTGGGGTGTTATAGGAGTGGTGTCTCGTTTCCAAATCTCAGATCTATTTGCTCCCAGATAAACAAACTTCTCCCCAGTGAATTTCCCTTAGCCAGAGTGTCGTAATGCTGAATTAGTAGCACTTCAATCACTGCTGTGACAAACTGGTGACAGGTTGGGATAGGAGGGTGCGTAAGGCCCCCAGATGTGGTTCTGGGAAAGGAGCTGAGGATAGCATGACAGTGTAGCCGTGCCATTGTCATCGTCACCATCACCATGAAGGCCCCCTTTGCATATGTTCCTAACTGCCATTGTCACAGGGAAGCGTGGCCCCTGCTTGTCATCCACTGCATTCCAGCTCCTCCACTTGCTGGCCCTGAGCCTGTGTCCTACCTACCCAAGGTGCATAATCATCTGTGCTTCACAAGATGGTTTCCAAGTCTGAATGAAGCCAAGTTTGGCACAACAGTCAAGAGACTGGGACCAGTAGAAGCAGTGGTAGGGGTGGGATGATGAGAAGTATTTTCTTTTCTTTGAACTAGCATTTTGTGCTGTTTCATTTTACTCTTTCTTCACACAGGATAGATGTATTTAATGCTATTTGGTTAAAAGTAAAATGGGCACCCAGAGAAGTCAAAGGCCTTGCCTGGTAAATACAAGAAGTTAATGGAGAGCAAGGAGTAAGTATCCATCTCCTATTGCTTCTATGACAAATAGTGCCAACTCAAAGGCATTATTTTCCTATCCTTATCAAGTCAGAAATTCTGACTGCGAAGTGTTAGCAGGGCTCTGTGCATTTTGGAAGGCCAAGATGGCTCTTATGCTTGGTTCACCCTTAAGAGCCAGAGCCCTCAGCTCAGGGCCTTTCTTCCTTTTTCAAAGTCAGCCTTTAGTACTTTCTAACTTCTATGTGTTACTCTCCTACCTCTCTTATGTGGAACTTGGTGACTTCATTGGGTTCATCCAGGTAACTCAGGAAAACTTCCTCTTCTCTAGACTCTTATTTGCTGTAGACCATAGTGTGTTTATGGGTGGTGGGAGGGTCAAGATGTGAAAGCCTTTGAGGTGATTTATCCGTCAGCCCACCACAGACTTTATGCTTTGGAATATAGCTAATTGGATTTGGGCTGGGTTTTTTGTGTGTGATTTTTGTTTTGCTTTCAGCTCTCAGATCCATTTATTCAGCCAATGCTATAGAACAGCTATTACGCTCAGGGCACCTTTATAACTTCTAACCTGCACCTACCCTGGATAGAGCCACGTTGGAGTCAAGTTTTATTAGTATGAAAGAAAAATGATCTGTACGTATGTATCTTAAATATCACTGCAACTTGGACCTTAAAAGGAAAAAGAGCTTTGGGAGACCATTAGTCAATCTCCTTCTTCTACGAAGGGGCAAATTTAGACCCAGAGGAATAATATGACTTCCCAATGTTTAATAGTACCTTTGCAACAGGCCCCAGGGCCTGAATTAGAATTGGAGAAGGGAAACAAAACAGAGACAAAACCAGTGGGCTTTAGAAACGGCCTGGAAGTGAGGTGAAAGAGGAGTAGGGCCCAAGGACACCTGGAGCTCAGGGACTGAGGCCTTGTGTCATACACCCAGCAGGAGACAGATAGCAGAAGGAGAATTTCTCCTAAGGGAAATAACGTGTTTAGTGGGCTCTGGAGCCCGGGCCTCTTTTCTGTGTGAAAACTTGTTCACTTCATGTCCTTGCCCTTTCTTTCTTGCTCATGGGAGCTAGGCATTCAGAATGAGTTTGTCTCAACCCTACCAGCTCACACAGGATCCCAAGGTGACAGCCTCTTCCTGTTGGCTTTCCAGCAGGCCATGGCAGCCAGAACTGCCCTGTAAAGGGACTTTTCTTTAAAGACATCAGCTGAGAAGAGATTAGGGTGAGTAGGAGACAGAACTACCCAACGCCAAGGAAAGAGCTGTCAGAAATGATCAGTGGAAGCTCCTCACTAGGGTTGGAAAGAGTTTGTGTTCTTACCAACCAGAATGAAGAAACCTTGTAGGCAGGGATAGGCCAGACTACTTGAAAGGAATCACCAGAGGATTGGGATGGTTACTCTAGACCAAAGGCTGGTATGGTACCACCTAACCAAGTTTAAAACCGACCTCAAAGGATCTGATCCTTCTTAAGTAACTTAGTTACATCCCACACCAAATCTAAAGAATATCAAAATCCTTCAAGAATATCCGGAACCAGAAAGGTAAAATTCACAGAATCTGGTATCTAATAAAAGATTACCAGATATGCAAAGAAGGCAAGTACAACCCACAATGACACAAATCAATTAAAATCATGCTATAAATGATGAAGGTGATAAAAATTAGTAAATAAGAGTTCTAACAACTGTCTTCCAAATATTAAGGAGGGTAAAGAAAAGGGGAAGTATGTTAAGAAGAAATGGGAAGATACGCTTTAAAAATCTGAGTTAAAGAAGAGATTGTAAAAACAACTTTGTAGGTGAGCAATACATTGGTTGGGATTAAGAACAGATCAGACACTGCAGAGGAAAAGATCACTGGGTTTAAAAGTATAATGACATAAGCTATTGGAAATGAAATATAAGGAGAAAAAAGGCTGAAAATAGCAGAACAGAAGAAAGCAATGGGGGCAGGATCCAGAGACCTAATGTATATGTATTAGAGAGTCCACAGAAGAGGGAGGGAACAATAAAAGTATTTGAAGAAATAATGGCAGAAAAATGTTCACATCTGATCAAAACTGTAGAAGATGTGCTTCAAGGACACAGGCCAAGATGGTACCCCCTTCACCATCTTGTATTCAGAGCAGCTGAGGCTCAGAGCATATTTGGTACCTGATCCCAGGGTGCACATATCTGCTAAGGCTCTGAAACCGTAACCAAGCCACTTTAAGATGCAAGGTGCCACTTGAAGTCTCTGTCTATTTCTTAAAAGACTTGGATCTGGAGAAATCTCCCTATAGCTCTTGGTCGCAGTGTTTTTTTAGACAGATAGGCAGTCCAAGTTGGCCTGGTCTTCTCCTTCTTTCCCAAATGTCATTCTTGTCTCAGAGGCCCAGTCTAGTTTCCATGTGTGTCCCTGCTTCTGACTTGGATAGTCTTTTTTAAAAAAACAAAATAAACCAAAAATTAAGACTAAACATTTTTGTTAAATTCAAAAGGACACAAATGTCTATTTTTTTTTTTTTTTTGAGACAGGGTCTTGCTATGTAGTTCAGGCTGGCCTTCAACTCACCATGTTGCCCAGGCTGGCCTCAAACTTATAGCAATCCTGCCTCAGCCTCCTGAGACTAGGATTACAGGGTGTCCCATCATATCTAGCACAGATGACTGCTGTAGAAAATTTAATGTCTTGGTCATTTCCTCCTGACGTCAATAACTGAGTCTGACAGCCAGAGTGTTGCAATGTGTGCTCATACCAGAATGACTTGACCAGTCCTCTGTTATAGTCATTTATATTGTCCCCATTATTCCTCTTATGGTAAATGGCACTATGCTGCGAGCCTAATCATAGACTATTCTCTAATCCTAGATTAATATCTTTGAAAGTACATTTCTGGAAGAGGAATTATTAGGTTAAGTGACCTGGACTTTTAAAAGTCTCTTGATATGCATTGTCAGCTCCCTGTTAGCTCCAGTCCAGCCCTTACTAATGCAGCTGCAGCAGAGAGCCCTCGTCAGGAGGAACTCGCCAGCTCAGCCTCCAGGTCTTTGCAGAGAACTTCTGGGACCTAACCCTTGGCCTGTGCTGCTTAGGGCTCCTGTAGCATCTCAGGCCTTTAGTGAGGATGCGGGCGGCACTTGGAGACTGAACAGGAATGAGAGAGAGGACTGAGGGAGGCCTGTCAGTTAGAGCAATAGCTGAGTGGGGAGCACACCAGAATCACAGAAGACCGTGTTCAGCCTTTCCGTTTCTGTTTTGTACCCTTTCGTGGTGAGAGGAAAAACGCAGGATGTGGAATGGGATGGGGAGTGCTACATTCCAGGTTTGTATCCTCAAGGCCAATGGTGGTGAACCTAGGACTTGTGTGTTGTTTTTCTTTGAAGATAAAAGATACCAATATGTGAGTTGTGTTTTCTAAACTAAAACCTCAGCATTCGGGTTTCATTGCAGTGTTGGCACTTCACATTAAGAACTGGGTTTTAGGGCCGGGGATATAGCACAGTGGTTCCGGCGCCTGTCTTGCAAACGCAAGGACCTAGGTTCGATCCCTGGTAACCACATAACAATACTGGGTGTGGAGACTCACCCCAGCAGCAATCAGTACCACATACCACAGTGCCAGGCTCGGTGGCTCACACCTGTAATCCCAGCACTTGGGAGGCAGAGGCAGGAGGATTGCTGTGATGTGAGTTTGAGGCTGAACTCAGGGCCAGCCTGAACTACAAAGCGAGGCCGTTTCAAAAAACCTAAAAAAAAAAGAACTGGGTTTTGGGCTGCAGTTTGGGTACTGGTCTCTCAAAGGGTTGCCATCACTGCCTAAGCATTGGTGGAGTGGTCTCCGGAAAACTTTAAAGCTATTTAAACTCTTGTTTCTTCATCTGTAAGATAAACACGATAGCCATGGCTTGCACCCAGGCTGTAGAGGTGCGGGAATGAGGCACTGAGCACTTGTACCTGACACACCAGAGCACAGCTGTGTGTGTCTTATGACAAGGCTCGCTGGGCTGGGTGCTAAGAAATGCACACCTGGTGAGTCGTGTTGACCGCTCACGTCTCAGCGTATTTGGGCATGTGCCTGCATAGTGTGGCAAATACACAGCTACTACAGTGTTCCAGTGATGTCTGGGGTCAGGATGAGCCAAAATCAAGCCCAAGAGGATATGGCACAATCAGGAGACGCAGCAAATCGGAGGTAAAACAGCCTGGTAGATTGTTTTTAGCAAACTTAAAAAAAAATTAGTATTAGTAGTAGTAATAGTATACTGGGTGAACAATAAAAATATGGCATAGAAAATATAGAACTGATTGTTTATTGTCCTCATGGGAGATTTGCCTTGCACCTATTGGTCTGCGTTGTATTCTTACATGGTTTGCAGGGTGGCAGGCTTGGTTCTAGGGACTTCATCACAGATGGGGAGGAATAATTTGTTGTGCTGTGATGTCACAGGTGGCAGGGATGTCATCACGGCTCCAGCTGTGGTACATGTGATGTGTTGACCCGATGTCATACACAGGGCATGGCTACATGTGCAAGGGAGCAGCTGAAATGCTTGCCTACTGCACCTGCTGCACTCTACCTGATTCCACACCTGGCTGGTCTGGCTGACCTTGCACGGCCTCCTGTGGGCCTTTGGCCTCCGGGTGTGGATCTGCTTGTGCATGAACAGGGACAGCTGTTTCCCTTACCGCTCTGCCAAGGGGGACAGTTCCGGGAACAGTCACCCAGGCATGACATGATGCGCTCTTTGCCAAGTCATTACCACATGATCAAAGCTGAGCCTCCACTTCCTCGTGTGTGAAGAGGCACAAATGAGGCCCTCTCTACTGGGCCCAGATGTTCCACCCTATCAGGCCAAGTTAGAAATTTTAAAAAGCCAAAGCCAAAACAAAACAAAACAGAACAGAACAAAACAAAACAAAACAAAACAAAACCTCCTAAAAAAGTGAAACCAAGAAACCCTCAAACAAACACAACTCAAAAATCAATGGAAAAACTTCTAGTTATCAGATGTTAACTATATGCCAAGTATTCCACACATGCTCTTCATTCACTTATCGATCAGTTCTAATGGATCTGCACATGTACATGTAGTGGGGTAGATGTTAGGGATAAAACAGGAAGTCAGGCAGATTTAACTCCCCCTCCCCCACCCCACCTTAGCAATGGGGATTGAACTCAGGAGCTTGTGCTTGCCAGATGTGGTGCCACTGAGCAACATCCTCTGCCCAAGATGTGTTTCTTTATCAATGCCCTATGTTAAACAGGGATCTTGTGAAATCTCTAGCACAGTGCCTGGCAATCTGAGCTTTCAGTTTCCTGTTATTTTATGAGCTTGTAGGTTGAAAAAGCTGATGTCAGTCCTCAGTGCTTGGGAACCCTGGGAGAGCCGTGGGTGTTTGCCCCTCTCTGAGAGACCATCCTTTGTAGGAAAGCCATGCCCTGGTTCATGATGAGCTTGCCCAAGAGTGGCAGGGAATAGCCAGGGTGGATCTCACCCACTGGGGCTCCCATTTGTGTTGCTTGGCTGTTGTCTGTCTGGGAAAGAAAGAAAAGAGCCAGCAGAGCCTCTGGTTAGGAAGCTGTGGGTGAGCTGATGAGTGAGTGAGTGTTTAGTGGAGCAGCCGAGGCCCAGGGTGCTGTCCTTCATGCACAGCCGAGTCCATCTGTCTGGAGATGGTCCCCCACTTGGCGAATTGGGCAAGGCTCTTCGGGCTCCTCATTTCTCTCCTCAAGTCCCATTGGTCACGCTACTCCTTGCCAAAAGGTTGGGTCCCTCAGCCTTGTGAATATGCCAGAGAGTGTGACAAGGGAGCAAGTGCCATGTGGGGAGTGAGGCTGGCATCCTTCAGGCCCGGGACTGTGCCAGCACATCTGTTTGTGTATCTGGAGGCTCCACTTCTAGGAAGGTCCTGTTGCTGTGAGTGTGGGAGTGGCCTGAAGGAGGCCTTCCACAAATGATGAGGGTCACCTCCCAGACCTGGGCCAGGGCACGAGGCGCCATGTGGGGCCTACTGTGGGGTCAGCTGAGGCTCCCTCTGCCCACACTTCCACAGCTGTGGGGCTCCAGCTGCTTCCAGTAAACCCCCACCCACCACACTCTCTGGGCACTGCCTCTTGCTGCCCAGACTGCATTGTGTGGCATCCTACTGCCCTGGCTTTGCCCAGGAGAGTGACTGATATTTTATGTTGCCTGCAATATCTCTCATGTGACCTACTGTGCTTTGCCATGGACATTCATGTTGGAAAGAAATGTTTCAAAGGTAAAATGTTAGAGGTTAGTGAAGAGTTTAATTTTCCTGTCCATGATCAAGAACTTCCCAGGAATCTGTCCACAGATAACCAAAATGTCCACAGGCTCTGGGTTAAGAATTCCCAATTTAGGGCTGAGGATTTAGCTCAGTGGTTCTGGCACCTGCCTTGCAAGTGCAAGGGCCTGGGTTCAGTCCCTGGTAACCACACACAACAATGCTGAGTGTGGTGACTCACACCCACCAGCAATCAGAACCAAACACCACAATACTGGGCATGGTGGCTCACACCTGTAATCCCAGCACTGGGAAGGCAGAGGCAGAAGGATTTCTGTGAGTTCGAGGCTCGCCTGGGCTCCCTAGTGAGTTCAGGGCCAGCCTGAACTACAAAGTGAGACCCTATCTCAAAAAAAAAAAAAAAATTCAATTTAGAGGACATTTGGAAGAAAAACTAACAAACAAAAAGGTAATTACATTGACTGACCTGGTTCAGATGTAGCAAATCGAAGCACCTCTTAGATTTGGATTTTAGGTAAGCAGTGAACTTTTTTAGCCCATGTATATCACATGAATACTTAGGGCATGTTACACTCAAAGGTACTCAGAGGAATTATTAATGGTTTGAAAGAGTTAATGACAGTTTGGAAAAATCTATGTGTAAAGGACACAAAGAGAAAGGCACAGGGCAGCTTTCCAGAATTAAATATGTAAACTGCAGAAGGTAGAGAGGCAGGATTCACCATATTTGAAGTGGGAATTCATCCCCCTCCCCACCCATTTTTTACTACTGAATTGCTTTTCAATAGGGGGCGATGTTAATGCACACTGCCTTTCCTAGAGTAATCACAATATTTTTAACTCCACCTATTTATCAGAATGAGATGTAAAAAAATTATTTTTAGAAATCAAAATTTATTTTTATTGTGTGTGATCTGTATTAGATTAGCTGGGTGGAGAACTAGCTTGAGACCTCGTGTTGTCAGTGTTTCCAAGCACACCTGGGCTTCCAAACTGGTGATCAAATCTGCCCAGAGTGGCTGGATTCTTTCCCACGCCAGGGCATATGCGCATGTTGCGCCTTTGCTTGTTCAGCTTCTTCTTGACTACACTTCCTTGGGGAGATCTCTCTCTTCTCTCTCTCTCTTACTGGAGATTGAACTCAGGACCTTGTGCTTGTGAGGCAGGAGCCAGAATCACTGAGCTAAATAAATACCCATCCCTGAGACCTTCCTTGATCTCTATAAATAAATCAGATTCTTCCGTTATTTCCTCTCATGGCCTCTTATTTGCTGTCTCACAAGACTTCCAAGACCTGCAATGCTTTTATGTTTTGCCTGCCTGTTTATTACAGTATGTCGCTGAATCTACCATGACCAAGATAGGATGCCATACCACTGTCATCTGTATCACTAGCAAGGAAAAAGGAAAGCTACAAATTAAACTGTGGGATGACGTCCTAATGACAGTCTTGTGTCATGCACGAATTGGCCACTGTGCCCTTTTGATGTTTGAAGATTTATTTAATCATCTTTAAGGATCTGGCAGTTTCTCTACTGAGTATTGTTTTGCTCGTCCTTTTACACACGCGTCAGTAAAGCTCAACATCGGATATTGTGATTATCTTTCCATAAAATACTTGTTACTCTGTATGAAAATAGTCAGGATGGTCCCTTGTCCAGCGATGAATACAAAACTTATGTTTTACTCTGTCCCTCTGCCTGTTAGCATCTAAACCAAAGGCTTGTCTCTTCAAAGACACAGTAACTGGCAATTAAACTTAACTTTTGCTGTACCACTCTGCAATGCACAGTTGAAGCTGAGCCAAGATGAGGGCTTTTGATTAAAGTCACAACCATGCCTTAGCCGAAAGCATTTGTAAGATACATTCCAATTTCAAAGATATTAAATATGAACAAAAATGAGCCTCAGAATTGATGAAATAAAATGTCTGTGTTCTCCATCAGGGACACAGCGCTTATTTATTATTACTGCTGCCAGACATCCAGTACCTAGCACAAGCCTGTGTCCAAAATGTCCAATAGCTATGTTATCAGTGATGGAGGAATTGATGTAATTCTGCATGTGCATATTTTATTAACTATGGAACTGATTAAAGTCTTAGTGGAAATAAAATAGTATATAAATTTGATCTAGTTTAATCCATGATACCTATCACAAAGCCATACATTTTGGGTGGTAAATATAGTGACAGGTTCCCTTTGTCATAGTTTAAAGTACTTTTGAATAATACGTTTCACTTTCCGAGCACAGACACGATATTTTGGTAATCATGACAGCCTTGATTCTGGATGACCAGGCAGTCCAAGTTCTGGGAGAAGTGTTCCATTCACATAAAAGATGTAGCAAAGCACTCAGGGCTGGGGACAAAGAGGAAGAAGCTGGGACCGAGGGAAACTGCTGGGCACTACTTCAGTCTCTGAGGACTCTGCTGGGCTCTCAGCACTGTGTTTGGGGATTAACATCCTTCATTTCAGAGCAGAATTGATAGTCCCACTTCCCACATTAACTAATTCATCTGGTTCATAATAAAGAGAATAGGGGTTGGCCAATGGGGATTGGTCAAGGGACTGGCCAATTGGAAGGCCAAGAGCTAGCTAATAGAGAGGCCTTTAAAAAAAAAATCAAAACACTGGTTTAAGGGTTTAAACAAATAATGGTACTTTCTGGAGGAAGAAGGAGCCTTGATTCAAAGGAGGATTTCATTACTAGACAGACCATATGATCTGCATTTCGATGACAGATCACATTCCATTATGACTGACACATTTACTATGGTGCTAAGCAGATCACTTTGGCTTATACCAGTTTCTTTCTTTCTTTCTTTCTTTCTTTTTTTTTTTTTTAAAGAAAGAGCAAATAGAAAAGACCTTTCTTTTCTATCATCTATTTTTCCTCTAAGGGATGTAAAGAAAGATAGAACTCAAAGCAATTAATCCTTATGGAAGCCAATTCATTTCTGCAGACATGAGACCTGGCAGATGTCCTGGTCTTGCTGGCTGTACCCTACACCTGTAACATCTTCCCTTGGCAGGGGTTGGGGTGCAGGATTCTGGGGTCTCTCACCTTGCTGGAGTCTGACTTAGGGCTAGAGTGGCAGAAGAGGAAATGTTCGGGGAGCCTGGGTTAGCCCTGACCTGAGGATATGGCCCTGGAATAGCTGGTAGCATGGGTCCTGTGGGATTTTGTCCTGTCATCCTGTTGGTGGTGGCAGGAGACCTAAGCCCACTCCTAAGAGTCCATGCCAGCGGGGGCCAGATGGAGCTTCTATTTCTGCCCTATGGCAGAGCTTTGGTTGGTCTATAAGGCAGAGAAACAATGTCCTCATCCCCAGCGATGGCCTGGGAAGGGAAGTCTCCTGCGTGGGAAGACCCTCTGGTCAGGTGATGCAGGAGGAGCCTAGGAAGGTATGTGTTGGGGGTGGGGGTTGGGGGTACTCTTGGAGCTCTGAGTGCAGCCTGGGCAGGGTGCTCCTCTGTGTAAAAGACATTTGAGAAGACACAGTGCAGCTGATTTCCCTATTGCAGGCCCAGGAGACAGCTAGAGAGGCCAACAGCCACATCCTCTGCGGAGGGAGCTGAAGGCTGAGGTACAGGCCCATGATGGAGGGGGTGAGCAGTGAGGGGTGATGGCTTCAGGCTTGGGGAAGTGCCTGCCGTGGGCACGGGCTGTGCAGACAGAAGCTTAGCACTTGTTCTGTGCCAAGATGGATGCCCAGAGGGCAAGGGACTGAATAGCATGTCAGCCAAGGTTAAAGAGATAGTTAGCCAGACAGAAGCAGTGCTTCATGGGCTGAGTGAGCATGGTGGAATCTGTTTTTGGAAAAATAACGGGAAGACAATTACGGATGGAAAATTCTAGAATGATCCAACTAGCATGTAGTGAGGGAATACCTGACTCACCCCACACTGATGCAGCAGCCCCATGACCGTCCAACAACAAACACCACTGAGCCCTGGCTGTGTGATGAGGCCTGTTGGGACACTTTTTTCTGTATTAAAACATTCAGTCCTCACAGAGCCCTAGAAAATAGATCACTCTTATTACCCTACCTCTTGAAGATGAGGAAACTGAAGCACAAGCATCGGTTGTATACTGACAGCATTCCCATGTGGGGTGAGCTGGGGGCAGGGCATGGGAGAGATGCTGGTCTGTGTGTGTCCTGGCTCTGCTCCCCTCAGCCAGTACCTGGTTGCATTGTGGTAGCATTTGTACCCTCAGCCCCTGCCCCTGCATGGACGGCTGGTCCCACTCCCCGCTGTGCTGCCACATCAAGCTTCCGATGCCCCAGAAAACCGGGTCCTCTCATGTCCATTCTTTGCCATTGTGTCTCTTCCTCCTGCATGACGTGGGTGTTTGAAGTTGGATACGACTGACCATATTTAAACATCTGAGTTCTATTCTTTCTTGGTGTCCCCAGTGTCTAATAGGAAAAAGAACGATCATTTCTTAGCAGAAGCACAACGTTATAAAACAGAGCATGGTGCACTGTGTTAGGACAGTGGTCCTCTGGGGCTGATGGCTCTGGGTGGTACTTAGAGCTCCATTATTCTCCGTGTGTGCTGCTTTCTGGCAAAGAGAACATGACTGTTTGAAGGTAGCCTGTTATTTCAGTCTCGTTTCTGACAATACTGGTAGAAATTTCCTTTCTTCTGACACATTTGAGATTGCCAGGAGGAGAGAAAGAAGAAAAGAAATATGAATTTATTTCTTTTGCCCTTGGGATTTTGTTCTATTTTTTAAAATAAATTGAGTTTATTGGTACATTTTAGGAATACATTAAGATCATATTCATCATTAAAAGTTTGTACCTGCACATGCTATATCTTGATTCTTATTTTTGTTATTCACCTGCCCTCCCTTCAACCCCCCCATATATATACATAAGCTTCGCTTCCATGTTTTCCTTTTTACCATCACATTTTTTCTTTCTTCTCTTTACTTCACTCTGCCCCTTCTAGTTCCCTTTTCCCTTTATGCTTCCTATCTTGCAATACCTAACCTACACTCAAACACAACAAAATGAAACTAGAAAATGAGTTGTTTAAAGTGGTGAGATGGCCAGGCAGAGAAACTGAGTGTTAAGGTTGCCAAGTCCAGGGGACTTGCCTCACCTGTGTCCTGCTCCTGCCCATCTGCAGGACCCGCCCGCCCGGCCTGGGAAGGGGATGAGGCCCTGTAGAAATAGAACTGGCTCTGCCGGGAATGTCTCTGCAGCTCAGGTTTAAAGAACTGCCCACTTGAGATTCTGAAACCATCTCTTTTCTGCAAGGTCCAGAGGTGGCTATAAGGTATAAAAAAGAAAATTTCAAATGTGCAGCTGTCAGTGCCTTTCTGCCATGGAGTGTCTCAGACAGCATATTTATTTTCCTCTGCCCAGAGAGGTCACAGCCCCGAATGGGCTGGAATGACTCCACCTTTAAGGAGAGGTTTATACCTGCAGCCCGGAGTCTTGATGGAGCCCCAAGGAAGTTCGTTTACCTCGGCTAGGATGCCTGGTGGCCTGAGCCCTGACCTGCTGTGATAGGAGTTTAAACCAGTGGATAGAGTTCTGCGGTCAATGAGTTTTCTGAGGACTTCTCTTCTCTCCATTTGGAAATTACGTCCTGTCAGATCTTGAAATGCATCACATCTTGACAGTGTAGTGTAGTTGTTTTCTTATGAAAATAGCCACCTGAGGAAATGGGACTTTGCAAATGTGAATGCAAGTGTGTATGTGTGTTGCCTATGACAGCCCACCTGTGGTTTGGATGGCATCCTCATGCTGGAATTCAGCAACAGACTCTGGCTGGGACTTTAAGGACTAGCTATATCTCTTATCCCAGGGAAGACTATTCTGGGGAAAAAGTCTGGTTATATCCCTTAATAGGCTGTGTGACTCGGCACAGAGTTGATTTTTTGGAGTTGAGCTAGTGGTATTGTCCTCATTCAATTTTGAGGGTTAAAGAATGATGACCAGTGGTCTATCTGTACCAGAAGAGGCAGCCAAGAGTGGATCAAAAGTATTAAAAAAAATCACAACTGACCTTAACATGCACAAGATTCTTTCTTTATCATCATTTCCTCAACAATAGCTATTTTTATAGCATATTTTCATATAAAATGGACAAGAGGGTGTGGACAGGCTATATGGAGATCTAAGCCATTTCACATGTGAACCGTGCTCTGGGCATACTGAGGAAAACTATCCATCATGGTAACAGACAGTTCATTGTATTTAGTGGAGGTGTTGTACATATAAAGTGAGTTAATATTTATAAAGTGCCTGTATGAATTATTTATACCGTCTCTAAATTGCTGTGGTGTGACTGTCCTCCCAGGTTCAGATCTTGGAAATGGAATCAATCCGCCACGTAGTAGTCTTGGGAGGTGGAGACCCACAGGAGCCGCCTCGTGGTAGGAGTTGGATCAATTCAATGTGATCACTGTGGGAGTGAGTTTGTTATGAAAGGCTGTTTCCCTACCATGTCCTCCTTCACCCTGCAATAGCTTCTACCTTATTATGATGTAGCCAAAAGGTCTCTCAGTCTTGGACTTTCCAGTCTGCAGAACCGGGATCCAAACGCAGTCTGCTCATTGTAAATTATAGCTTGTGGCATTCTGTTGTCAAAGTATAAAACACATGTATGTAAGATCCTCAGTAATGCCTAATATATAGAAGTGTTTGATGATGATGATGATGATGAAGAAAAAGAAGAAGACAATGAAGAAGTAGAAGAAGAGAAAGAAGGAGGAGGAGGAGGAGGAAGAGGAGGAAGAAGAAGAAGAAGAAGACGACAAAGAAGAAGAAGGAGAAGGAGAAGGAGAAGAAGAAGAAGAAGCCAGGTAAGGTTTAGCACCTTCTGGGATAATTAAACACTATCGAACCATCAGGAAAGGGCAGAGGTCAGAGCACCCTGGAGGGGCTGATGGTAAGCATTCTTGCCCATCCTTGTCCCCCAAATCCAGTGGGCTGCTTAGCCCATGGGAGCACCCCACATGCTGCAGCTAGAGCTCAGAAGTGTCAAGTGAATATGCTCTACTCAACTCACGCCTTCTTTTTAGCATCAAGAGTCTTAGCTTTAGAGGACGGACTTCTGATTCGGGAACATTAACTCCTGTTCTCGGACATTATCTACTTAGAGTTGACCACTTTGTATATATAGATTGAAGCAAGTGCAATGACAAGCTAAATGATAGCACCTTTGCACAAAGGACACCAAAGGACAGGGGAGTGAAGGCATCATTTGCAAACCCAAGCCAGGCAGATAGTTAGTCAGCACCTGCTCAGGTTGCAGAGATAACTCCATCTCAGCCAGGTGTCCAGTCTGGTGGCAGAGGTGGGACCTAGGCCTCAGATGGAGCATAGACCTCAGACATGCCACAGGGCTGTGGTGGAGGGAGAGGACCAGGGGCTGTACCATCTCTAGTCCTCCCTGGCCATGTTTCAGGTCCTGAGTCAGGCTTCAGGCCTAGGGTGGCACATTCTCTGTGGCCACTTAGCCCATATATCTAAAGGATCCCCTTAAATTGTTGCCCACCCAGCGATGCACTAGCTGGATCTCACTTCCTCTGCTAGCACGGAGAGACATCATGGGTGTCTTCTTCAAGTTCCTCTCCCTATTTCGGAGAACCCCTAAAGGGTAGAGAGCCAAAGGGTTCAGGATGGCACTAGAGTCTCTATTCAGAATCAGTGTTAGGGCCTGATGAACTGATTTAGGTTAGGAAAGAAATTTTAGGTTTACTTATTCTAAAAAAAAAGTATTGGAAAAGAGAATTTTCTCATGGGGAAACTGGCTTCTGAAGAGAGTTTTAAAAATGGTATTGTAAAAACTGGTAAATATATTCATGGCAGTTTAACGCACCCTTCCCTTTCTACTAGATTCAACCAGATGTCACATCCCAGTTCAACCAGCCCTGACGGAAGTTGCTGTAAAAGCTAAAGCTAATTAAATTCCCCTCTTCCTCCAGCCCCACCCCTTTGCCAACTGCAGCTTCCTTGTTCTCTGATGCAGATGTTAAAAATACATTGAAAATATTTCTAAATTCTTTGTCATTTGGGGGCTAAAAACTGTCAGCACCAAAGAAATACTAATGTGTAGAACTGAAAGCAAAGAATTAAAAATAAAAATCTAAGGTTTTAAGCAAATAGTAACAGTACCTTCCAGGTAAGGAGGGTGCTGGGAGAGGCTGAGTACATTTGAATGTACCTGTGCTCAACTACTTTAGGTCTCTGCTAGAAAGAGCCAGTTTATAAGAGGAGCTGTCCCTGGCAGGGGGTAACATCCCCCTGAGGAGAGCGCTGTAGAGATGGGGCGGAGGGGCTGCACAGAAGAGGGTGAGACCTGTAACCCAGGGGACATCGTCGAGTGGAACCCACATCCCCAGTAGCTTAGTGAATGAGGAAGAAGAGGGTGAGGCAGAACAGAAGAACTGGAGCAGCATTTGAAATTTTTTTCCTACTAATATCCACGGGAAAAGGAGAAATATGAACTGTGCGCAAGACTGGCGAGACTGCCAGTCAGTGTGCCCACGAGACCCAGTGAGAGGCCGCATCCTTGGGCGAAGGGATCATGTTTTGACCTAGGATCTGGTTCTCAGCTTTGTCTTCGCCCGCAATTTTGTGATCGATTTGGACAGCACCACAGAACAGAGCAGTGAGGATGAACATTTTAGAGACCAAATACTCAAACAGCGATCCAAAACCCACTACTAATCTCAGAGCGTCAACACTGTATGAATACTGAGGTTCACTTGAGAAAAACAGTATGTGTGCCATAAGTTCGCTACCACTGAGCAACAGGATGACTTCCATCAAATTGATGATGTCCAGAAGCTGGAAGTACTACCAGAAACACAAGTTAAAAATCCACAGAAGGTAGGAAGGAGGGAGGCAGATAGAGACAGGGAGACACAGAGAGAGAGAGACAGGGAAAGAGAGATGTCCCATTACCAGGACTCTCGCTCCAGGAAGGACAGGAGCTGTGACAGGGCAGCAGTGGCAGCTCTTAGGAGAGACGCGGGTCTTTAGACTCTGGCTTTGAACGGAAGTAAACACTGGCACGAATTCTCCGAGTGCCCAGGTGACTGTAGACTAAAAGCCTGTCCTCTGGAAGGGGAGGTAACAGTCTGCTCAGTTCTGTGCTGTTTGAGTGACAGGGAAGCACTGCATTTGGCTGAGGGCAGCGTGCAGACCTGAAAGCCTGTCCAGAGGAGAGCAGGCAGCCATGGTAGGGACAGAAATGCTCTCCCTGACCACCCCCCCCCCCAAGACCCCAGGGCGCTGGGGTCCGAGATCCCCTGGACCGACCGAGAGCGACTGCGGGCTCTTTCAGTTTGACCGCAGAACTGCTAAAGCTGCCAGGAGGAGACACAGGTTCCTAATTACAGTCATTAGTCACTGTCATCTCAGTCCAGGCCGCAGCAACCAACACCTTGGACACTTATGTGCCAGGCACGCAGGCCTCCAGGAAATCACAGCGCTGGCAGGAGCCAACTTTCATGAGGGTCATTTTAGACACAACTTGGGGGTCCAGTATCGGAGTAGGAAGTGGGTGGAGAGCTGAATTTGGGGGTGGGGCATAGGGTGGGGACGTGGGCGGAGAACTGATCTGTGGGAGGGGCAGAGGGCCGGGAGTGGATGGAGAACTGAGCCGTGGGGCGGGGTTGAGGGTGGAGGGGCGGGGTCTAAAAGGCTTGGGGCTCAGGGAGGAGCTGAAGGGGCCTGTTGCATCTTGTGCTTTTGCAGCGGGCAGGCGCAGTCGGCCATGCAGGATGAGGGTACAGTCCTTAGTCTCGGGGCGGGCATCGCTGGGTGGAGTACTGAGGGCTTTGAAAGGCTGCGCTGGTAAAGGGAAAGGCTACACTGCGGAGAACCGTCATAGGGCAGTTTCAGGGCACTTTCTCGTTTCCATCTGATGCTCCCTGATTGCCACGGTGCCTGGTTTACCATAAGGGCCGCAGCCTCCCTCTACGAGACGATCGGTCTCAGAGTTCAGAGACCCTCTCTCCGTCCTAGAGCGGGCGGGACCCCATCCTTGAGCATCAGGGGCCCCGGCAGACTGTCAGCCCTGCGGGCTGCTGGGGAGGACTGGCGCATCACCTGCCAGCTGGCCCTGACAGGGGGCCATTTGTCACTCGGCAGGGCCGACACCTGGACACGTTTGGCGGTGTGAAGGCACGGCCCCCTCCGCTGCCCTCCGCGGACTGAGAGCTGTCTGTTATGTCTTGCTCCGTGGCAGCTGTAACTAGCGCAATTTTCCCAGCGGACGCCTCCGAAGGAACCAGTTATTTTCCAAAAGGGCAGCGCACCCGCACCCCGCTGGCTCCCCAGTGCCTGTCAATCCGGGCCTTCTTTGGAAGGAGAGCGTCTGTGCGGCAGGCTCGGGCTCTGTTTAATTTACTTTGTCCCCGTGGGCCTAAATTATGCTACAACCTTATTAAGGTATGAGTCTCTAGAAAGAGATGCACAACTGATCTCAAATACTCCGAGGTTTGTGTTTTATGAACCAAGGTCTTGATTTACAGTGCTGGGCTTTCTTTGACTGCTGGGAAAACCTATCCTCCTTGTCTCTTTTTCTTCTCTCTTCTTTTCCACCTGCGCTCATTCAGTGAGCTTTTGCTGCACACCAGGTACTGAGTTGAGAGCTGCAACCCAAGATAAATATAAAGAAGTACCCAGCTTAAACACGGAAACAAAGAGCCGGTCAGGGACTGGTGAGTCCCACAGAACAGGTTCCTCAACCTCAGGACTGAGAGCTCTTTGCTCAGCCCCTGGCATTGCTCATTCGCTGTGGCAGCTCCCTTTCCCCAGGGTGGCAGCAGGAAGTGCCCTGGACGTTGCCAGATGTCATGGAGGTGAGAGGTGAAGTAACCCAATTTCACCTTCTGCAAACCACTGTGCAGATAGAACTCTTGACCGTGGCCAGAGGCCCGGGCTGGTCCGAAGCAGCTTTTCCGAGGCTCTTTTTGCTTATTTGCAAAATGAGAGTTGAGAAAAACATTACTTCAAAAATCCCTTGAGTCCAGGGATGTAGGGTTTGTCTGTTTAGAATGTATTCGATCGTGTACTTGGAGAGGTATGGGTGCGGACTCTACCATATGCTTAAAATGCCTAGGACAGAAGCTGTGATCGATCCACAGATACTAACAGATGCTGACTGTGTACAGAGGAAATGTGGTCTGTGATCAGTTAGCTCGAGTTCTTCATGGGGAAAGTTGTCCTCATTCCATGGAAGCCCACTCTGGTCCCAGACTGCTTGTATTTGAACCCTGCCTCTGCTTCACATAGCCCAAGTGACTTCCAGTAAGTTGTTTCCCTCTCGGAGCCTCAGTCTCCCATCTGTAAAATGGAGAGCATGACAGCTGTGATCTCAAGGTGGTTGCGAAGTTTTAGTGAGACAGGACAGGGCCTAGCACAGGGGATTGGGATAGCATGGTAATTAGGAAGATATGGCTCGGCCGTTAGCAATAAGACTTATGGCCCCAGGCCTGGTACATGGCACACACAGTTAACTCCTGCCTCTGAGCAGGTGGGAAGAACCTACAGACCTGGGAGGAGCAGCTCAGCAGGTTGCGTAGGCTGGGGTGGAAATCTGGGCTATCCCAAGAGAGAACTGGGCTAACATTAACGTTTTCTATTCTACCAAAATGGAAAAAACAGGGTTGCTAAGTCAACCAGATAGATGAAGGGAGGACTTTTAGTGCAGAAAAGTCCCATTCCCAAGCAAGAACTAGCAGGAAGCAGGCTCCCTGATTGAATTTCTGTAAAAAACTCCTTATGAGCCAACTTTTACCGGGTCAGGGAAGTGGTCCTGCCCATCATATTTCTACAGCACTTGTGATCTGACTTCAGGATCAGCAACCTGACATACCCTTGGGCAGTGATTTACAGGTGGCAGGCTGGCTGCACTCCAGACTCCTCGCCAAGCTCTGTCACTTTGGAGGAGTCACCCTTCAAGCTGGCCCCATGGGTGGCCTTATGTGGTCACCTCCCACATTGTGCTGGTCTTTGTGACCAACAAAGAACAAAAGGGATGATATGTTCCTGCTAGGGTTAGATCGTGGAAGATGAATGGTCTACTTTAGTCTCTCTGTCATCTCCCTGCAGAGGAAGCCAGTGCCCCACGAACAGCTCTCATGTGAGGTCCCCATGGCCCATAAGGACCTGGTGTCCTTCAGCAATGCCCAAATCAGCTCTGACGCAGATTTTCATGCATGGATGGGATTGAAATGGCTGCAGCCACGCAAACTTTCACTACTTAAAGACCCTGGGATAGAAAGCCTCAACTAATCCCTTCCCAAGCCTCTGACCCTTGGTAACTGAAGGATAAGAAAGAGTTGCTGTTTTAAACTACTAAGTCTGAGTGTTACGGCACGGTGGAGAGCCCCTCCAACCTCGTCTTAGGGAGTCAGATAGCCTCTTCCAGAACTCTCAGTTGCCGAGTTGAGTAGTGAACCAGTTTCAGAGGGGTGATCCCTTATTTGACTCTTAAAGAGGTCCCTGGAGACAAAATCACTGCTTAATGAATTTTCATTTTTTCCTAGTGAGCTATTTATATGTGACCTTATCTATCTGTCCATTCTATCTATCTATCTGTCTGTCTGTCTGTCTGTCTGTCTATCTATCTATCTATCTGAATAAATTGTGAACCGCAAGATCTTATGTATGCGTATTAGGCCAGGGTAAAATGTGGGTCACACATAGATGGGAACTTTATTGCTGGTCTGTTTACTGAGGTTCTCCGTGATGTCCCAGTTTTGAGACATAATTTTAGTGAGACTAAAGTTGAACAGCAATAGGATAGATCCAATGGCAGATCTAGTCCAAGCCAGTGGCACGGTGGGCTGGTGAGTGTCAGAGTGGGCAGGGTATGTGGCAGAGAGGTCTCCACCCAGCTCCCTCACCATTTCAAGATTATTTTGCTCAGAGGCCCTGGTGAGGCCAGGGTGCTTTGGGTTTGATGGTGATGTGGGTGGGTGGGAGGCAGCCTCAGTACAAATTTGTTGTTGAAGTCAGTTTTTTTTTTTGACAGCTTGAAAGTTCTGGCTCATCAGAAGGATGGAAGAGGAGTGGAATTATGAGGGTGGGTGGTGGTTTGCAAACTTTGATGTGCATAGCACGCTTGCCGGGGGCTCCTCCTGCACTCTGGTGGCCCCTTGGGGATCTCATCCCTGTTCTGTTTGCATTCAAGGAAGAGACGAGGCCCTGAAATACCAAAACACACAGATGCATTTCAGGCTCACAATGAAGCAGGATGGAAATACATGTGTGGGACAGAGCAGATTTCCAATGTTCTAGATTTGGTCTCTTAGAATTTTGTCACTGGGCAGTGGCAGCTAAGAGAACAGGACCAGGGCCCAGCTAACCTGAGTGGGAATTTGGGCTTTTATGGGCTGTGTGGTCTTTGGCAAGTAAGTCAGCTTTCCTGGATTGTCCTTTGCTATGAAATGGGATCGAATGATGTAGTTGCTACGCAGCATGTCTATGGAAGGTTAAAAAAAAGGTAGTATTTCAGGGTGTGGTGGTATATGCTAGTGATCTCAGCACATGAGAGGCTGTGGCTGGAGGATTGTAGAGAGTTTGAGGGCAGCCTGGAGTACACAGTGAGCTCAAGTTCAGGCTGAACTGTATAATGAGACCTTGTCTCAAAAGAGAACCAAAAATGAAGCAAGACAAAAACAACCCAAAAAATAAACAAATAATAAAACCCCATGGGCTAATGCTTAGCACAGACCTGCCATGTAGCAAGAGGTAAGAGATTATAAAATGTTTATTCTATAGCTCTTTCTGTGAAATAGCAATCTCATGTTAATTGTAGCAATCTTGATCCATCACAGCTATATAATAATAATGCCCACGTTGTCTCGATGGCCATAATGGAGAGCACAGTTTAGACTTCACTCACTGGCCTGACTCTGAGACCTGGTGTTCACAAATAGGAAAGCAGATGAGGGTCTTTTGGGGACTGAGATTCCACGTGGACCGCAGGCCACCGTGGGAAGGGCAGTGTGCTTCTGGGAGGAACAGTTGGTGCACCTCGCCCTGCTACCACATTGGGGAGGTGCCTCTGTCCTTGGCAAAGGCAGACCCTCTCTGTGCCAGGGAAGGCTGAACAATGGGCACTCTGTGGCTTGCTGGGACCATATCAAGGTATCCAACTGGGTCAGAGCTGCAGCTGTGGAGAACAGGTCCCCGCCCCCAGGCCTCCTATGGAAGTGCAGGCAGAGAGGCCTCCCCACCTCCAGGTCGGTGGCACCCGGAAGGATCAACTGAAATCGTGTGGCAAGCAGCACTTCCGGTACCACTGGGCTGTCCCTGGATCAACAATCCTGTGCTGTCTCAGTGCTCTTAGGATAACTATCTGCAGCCAGGTTGTAGCACGTGGAATGGCAGGTTCCTAGGAGCCTGGCAGGCTGCGTCTCCTCTGGGAAGTTATGACTTGCACTGATCAAAGTGGGAAGAGAGAACAGGGCTGTGCAGTCACTGTTGCCTTAGAAAAGCACATCCTGCCCAGTTCCTGGCACTGGTATTGAGCAGAGACACCATTAGCAATCCATCAAGGTAGCTCTGGGGATTGGGGATGGGGGAGGGGGTGGGGAGGACAATTTAACTCACTGTAACAGCTTTCCTAGCTCCAAGAAGTCTGCCAGGCACTTTCAAGTTATTCTGCCTTTCAAACTTAACAACCAAGGCAGTATTAATAGGTCCATTTCCCAAGCTGGGAGACCGAGGCTCAGGGTTGAATGACCAGCCCGAATGTTACAGCTACTTAGAGAAAGGATTAAAAGTTTGGGTGTCTGGCAGAAGCCCTGGGCTCTGGGGACACTGGGATAAAGACACTGTCGTGACTCCTCGTGAGACGCTGCCTCTGTGCTCCTAGTTTTGGATTTTCTTTGCAACGCTGCTTGTCGGAGCTGACATTAGGGCGGGGCTGCTTTCACTTGTCTTTCAAGGATTCCTTCCCCTTTGGATTTTAGGAGATACATTTGAAAATGGCTTCAAAGCTCCAACCCACAAACCTTACCTCTGTAGATCACATTCCTTCCCATATTCCATGGATCTACTCTTCCAGAGCCACCAGCTCCGGCTTCCCTTTGGTGGGACTATAATCCTTGTGCCTCAGCTCTGGGCTCTGACAACTGTATGTGTTTCTTCTGTTCCTTAATAACTGTTCCGCTGCCAGCTGTTCACCAGAACTGAGCTCCTGGGTCACACCTGGGCTTCCCACCTGCCCTCTCACCTGCTTGGGACACACACAGGGGCTCTGCCTACACCCATCCTGGGGTTCACCAAGATGGTGGTGAGGGAAAAAAGTGTTTCTCTCTTTCATCGTTGTTTTCATTTATATTCATCTGACAAGCGGCAGCCAGAGGTTGTGAGATTATCAGGGATAAACAGTTTCTAAAAATACAAGTGTTGTTAGCATGATGGGGCAGATTTGAAGAAGGGGCGCCGAATCTCCCTTGAGGTAAGGAGGGGGGGTGATTGTCCACTGGGCAGTTGGCTCTTGTAGGTGCCCAGGCCAAACACTTGTGACCCCTGTCCACCCACCCAGCCACCACGGAAGCATTCAAGGGCCCCCTGAATAATATTTCCAGGTTGGCCGGAGGGGACACATGGTTTTGGAAAATGAACAGCACCAGTATTCTTTATTTATTTTTTGTCAGAAACTCTGGTGTCTTTGTGGAGGGGATAGGGCAGGAGGAAGGTGAGCAGGCCGAGGGTCGCTGGGACTAGTCTGCTGACCTAAAATCCCCCATCTGCTGTCTTCCCCTCCTCCATCCCGACTCCATCCCTCCTGTGGCCCTTCGCAAAGAGTTTCCTAAACTTCTTGAGACTCATTCTTTTGGTTTTAAAGAGGCATTGAATCATAAACCCTGTCTCAGATTGGCTTGAGATTAAAAAAAAAAAAAGAATTTAGTATCACAAAGTGCCTGGGGCATATCAAGGGCCCAGTGAATATAATTTTTCTTCCTAGTATTAGTAGGTCACTGCTGGCAAAGCTACGTACTGAAGTGCTTCTGAGCCCCAAGAAGCTTGTAACCCCCACCCCCGTGAATCCTAATAGCTGAATTTCAGGCCAGGGGGAAGGTATTTTTGGAGAGGTGAAAGTTTCTGGTGTTCAAATTGGATCATGGAGATAATCACCCTGCCGCTTGTATGTGAGGTATGAGATGTTATTATCTGCACCCCTAAGGGACAGATATTATTGTCTCCTTAGTGTTCTAAAGTAGAAGGTCATGAGAGAAACACAATTGTTGTTTTGGCAACTTACAATGCACTTGGCCCCCAGACAGGTCTCCCAAAGAGCCACTAGTGCCATATACGTTTTGCAGATGACCGGAAATGAAAATGAAGTTCTTCCCTCAAGTGATGAACCAGGAGCCCTAAGTTGCATTTCTCTTCACCCCGGACTACAACATGGAGACATCCCCAGGATGTCAGAATGCACAGAAGTGTGGCCCCTTGTGGAGAATCCTTGGGTCCCAACGAAAGGAAATCAGTGAGGGGAAGACACACCTCTGTGTGTAGTGTTTACTGTAAGACTACCTGCCCCCAAACCCAGGCTTTGTTTCTCTGACACATTTCAGACAAAGGACATGTCAGAGAGGCCATTTCCAAGGATTCCGGGCTGAGGTAGGCAGACAGGAACTGGGGCCTAAGCGTCTCCAGGGAGCCTAACTCTGAAGGTGAAGGCATTCCTACTGCCTGAGGAGACAGTGCAGGCACGAGAGAGATTCTTCCACAGGCCTGGCATGACACCCAGAGCCAAAGGGCCTCCAGAAATAGCTCTTGATAAATGGCAGAGATGAGGAAACTGAGGCATACAGCCATGTGTACTTCAGCAGCTGGAAGGAGTCTGAGGAGTTGAGTGGCCCCGGCCACATGGCTACTGCCACAGGACCCCATGTTGCAGCTACCAGTGCCCACAGGCATGTCCTTAAAATAACTGTTGTGATCGAGGTAATGTGTTAGAGGCACTGGAGGGCAGTGGGGAAAACAAAATCCTGTAAAAGCTGCTAATTGCCCATTTATTTCAGTCCTAGCTCCTGAGAAAGCTGCTGCCAACCGGGGTTGTGTTTTCTGGAAGGGCTATAATGAGCGGGCTTGTTGAGGCTGTATGGTACTAGAGCGAGACTGTCAGGTAGGAAACACTGTAAGAGGACTAAGATCTGAGAAACAAAAACGCAGTTGGTTTGCAGGGAGGAGCCGTCTGGCAGTGATTTATTAAGGGGCTGCCTTTTGCTTCAGAAACCTGGTGGCATGCCCAGATCAGTGACCCAGTTTTCAGTGCCAAATGAAAGCTGTGCTATTGCCACGACTAAAAATAATAGCTTCGGTTTATCGAGCACGTGCCTTCTCATTATCCTGAGCCTACGAGGGACAGACCTCAGCTTCACGTGTGCGAAACCGAAGTTCTGCAGGGTGAGGTCATTTATCTCCTAAAGATCACTTTGCCACCAAATAGTGGAGCTGGAGCTCGAACCCGTGGAATTGGAGTCTCGGAACTAGAGGGTCTTTCACAGGGGTCTAAAATTCGCACCCACGAGTAACAGAGCAGCCCAGGGAGTCTGAGCTATGTGAGGCTCCAAAGAAAATCTTTCCCTGAGGACACAGCAGGACCGGAGCGTAGAAGTACCCTCAGGGTCCTCACTGCAGCGAGGTGCCCACAAGGAGCGGCCAGGGCCCTCAGTGCGTGGCACTCGGAGGGAAGCCTGCTGCCACGTAAAGGCGTCCTCTCCCCCGCGCCTGCGCACTGGTTTATCATCAGGCAGAGGCTTTGCATTGGCACGGGTTCCACTGAGCCGAGGCTGACAGGTGAAACAAAGAACAAATGACTCTTTTGGCTCCCATGGGCCAAGGCACAGGTTGGGCCCTGTGCTCCTTAGCGGGTCCGTCTGCTGGGACCCGCACCCCGATTCTGCCGCTCACTCTGTATTTAGCCCCCACACTCTGGCTGCCCACTGGCCTGCGCCGGGCACGCGGTCTGCCCAGCATAGACTCGTCTTGAGGAGTCGACTTTTCGGTAGAAGGGAACGCTGAGCATGGTGCACCTAGGACACTTCCTGGCTTGCAGGAAGCAGGGGCAATCCAGGTGGGTGCCAGCCATCCTGGTTTCTGTGGGGCTGACCTGAGTTAGCACCCCAGGTCCCTCAAGCTGGAAAATCCCTTATTCCCAGGCAAACCAGGGTCACCCTCTCCCATGCTCGCCCTGGGAGGCTGATGTTCAGGATGAGAACCCTCCAGGCAGGTGAAAGGGAGAAGAAGGAGGAGATAATGCCAAGGCCAAGTGACAGCCATGCTAGAGGGGCAGCAGGGAGGGAGCCGAGGGAGCCGCAGAGTGAGGCTTCACTGGAACTCGGGAGAGGGGCACTGGGAGCCGGGGGGTGGGGGGGGCCTGATTCCCTGGATGGACTGGGGAGGGGCTCCAGCTGTGCGCATCTGTACAGTTGCCCATGCCCTCACATGCCTGCAGTGTGGGGCTCCCAATCCATGCCCTTCATGGCAGGTAACCCCAAAGCCTCAAGAGGAAGGGGTCCTGGCCCAAGCTCTCACTTGCCCCGGATACCTGGCTAGCTTTGGGACCTATCTGGCCCTCAGAGGTCTGAAAGGCAGAGATGGCAAGGTCATCCTTGATTCACGGGTAGGAGCTGCCCGGAAGGCCCAGCCCATATTTCACCCCTCCGCTGTTTCCTCTTTTACTCTCCTGCTGTGTAGCCCGGCTGGGTTCCGGGGACACAGCTCAGCTGCTCCCCACCTTCCTCAGTCCCGCCCATCGAGTGTGCTAAGTGTGAGTGACCTACCTCAGTGCCCCCGTTACTCTCCTTCTGCACATTCCTTTTGCAGATGGCTTTAATCAGCTACGGAGTTTGGGGCAGTGTTGCCCAGTGGTTGGAACCCAGTCCCTACAGTACTCGGGCTTGGTACCTGGTACTCACAATACCTGGCTGCTGCAACATGAACATACCTGACCCTGTGCCTCAGTTTCCCCACCAGTACAAAGGGATGGGCATGGTAAGCATGTAGGTAAATTGTTGGGAAGACAAATGAGTTAATATCGGTAAAGCTCTCACTCGCGCCATGCCTGCCCTGAGGTATCACCGTGTAAGCATCTAGTCCATAAATGCAGTGAATTGTTCTGGAGCGCTGTGCTTACACCAAGTGGGGTGTCTGCCTTGCGACAGTGACTCTGACTTCTCTGAGGGAGAGACTAGTGTGGGGCACCTCTGGGGAAGGAGTGCAAGATGTAGTTGGGGTCAAACAATCAAATGGGACAAGAGGTGGCAAAGGGCAGTGTATGGCAGGGTGTCTGGAAGCATCTGGTATCAGAGACAGGCCCATGACCCAGCAGGTGACAGACAGGGCTGGGGGTCACGCAGCGCTGCGGAGTTCATCGATCACCCCTTGTGAGGATTGAATTCCAAGGTAGAGACACCTAGAAATCCCACCGAGTTCAAGAAGAAAGCCCGCCTTGGATACTAGTTTAAAAAGACGATGAAACTGCAGTACGATTCGGAGCAGCTGAGAATGTCACTTTAAGTGGCCTCTTTAAGAATAGTGGGAATGAAGATATTTGATTAGCAGATAAATCTTCCAGAGAACAAATTAGAAAATAGTCAGTCTTCTTGTTTCAATAGCAATTTTCACAGGGTTATTAAATTACGAATACTAAGTAAGGAAAAAGCAGACTCATTAAAAATTGATTTAGGACAACTTGCTAAGCGATATTTTTATTCAACAAGATATTTTTATTCAATACCATTATCAGAGGCTGCTGTATTCTTTAATTCTTCAGATTTACTTAAAAATAGAGAATCGTCTTTCTCTTTTCTATCTGGGACTTACTTGGCAGAGTGGAGTTGTAGCGCTGCAGGGTGACAGAGTAGTGAGAGAGATACGGGCAGGCATCACAGGGTATTCACTTCTGTCTCCACAGCAGGCTTGCTCTGGTCCTCACGACTGGTGTGGTGCAGTGTGGTGCGGTGCGGTGGGCTGTGGTGTGTGTCTGTGTGTGTTTGGTGTGTGTGTGTGTGTGTGTGTGTGTGGTGTGTGGGTGTGTGCGTGTGGTGTATGTGTGTGTGTGTGGTGTGTGTGGATGGTGCGGTGTGGTGTGTGTGCTGAGTACAAAATCCCCTTCTACCTCTCTGATCCTGGGAGTCACTCTGTAAACTGCGGGGTTAACGTGAGAGTTGCTAACTTGCTAATTTTAAGTGCTGAGCTCCTGGGCTAAAGGAATCCTGGAGTAGCTCTGCCTATCTCCCACTTTATTGATCCGTACTGGTGACTTTTATGACTGATAGTCATTTCTTTTTTTTTTTTTTTGAGACAGGGTCTCGCTTTGTGGTTCAGGCTGGCCCTGAGCTCAGCTTCAAACTCATATCACAGCAGTCCTCCTGCCTCTGCCTCCCGAGTGCTGGGATTACAAGCAAGCCATCATGCTTGGTATTGTGGTATGTGATTCTGATTGTTGGTGGGTGTGAGTCTCCATACCCAGTATACTATGTGGTTACCAGGGATCGAACCTGGGTCCTTGTGCTTGCAAGACAGGCGCTGGAACCACTGAGCTAACTCTCCAGCCCTGATAGTCATTTCTTAAACCCTATAATGTTAGTAAACTGGACTTTGACCAAAGCGGGGCCACTCTTCAGCCTACATGATCAATGTAACAGGTTTAATTTCAGTAATGATAAAAGTGAGTTCAAGGGCGGAGGATTTAGCTCAGTGGTTCCAGCCTGCCTTGTAAGTGCAAAGTCAAGAGTTCAATCCCCAGTAACCACATACAACAATACCAGACATGGAGACTCACACCCAGCAGCAATCAAAATCACATACCACAATGCCACGCATGGTGACTCGCTTGTAATCCCAGCACTCGGGAGGCAGAGGCAGGAGGATTGCTGAGTTCGAGGCTGAGTTCAGGATCAGCCTGAACTACAAAGTGAGACCCTGCTTCAAAAACTAAAAAAAAAAAAAAAAAAGTTCAAGATCATTTAGCAGATACACTGTTTTTGAAGAATGTAAGTTTGCCAGCTTTGAGTTTAGTTTGTCTTATGCCTATGATGTATGGAAGCCTGTGACAGAGAGATCCTGGTTTAGCTGGAACCTGCACCCACCTTCTCTCCCTGACACCTGCTCAGGAGGGGAGGGTGTAACGCTGCTGGGGTCTGGGTCTTGGGAATAAGCCAGTCCA
This sequence comes from Petromus typicus, assembly GCA_004026965.1. NCBI lineage: Eukaryota > Metazoa > Chordata > Mammalia > Rodentia > Petromuridae > Petromus > Petromus typicus. Next base: position 62,113 of record PVIR01005909.1, read on the forward strand.
TCTGTGCAGGGCTTGGGGAAGAAGAGAATCACTGAGGACACCCTGGTAGTTCAGAGTCATGACTCAAAAGCCAGTTTCCTAATTCAGGTGTAGGTATTATGGTGCACTCTGGGAGGCTGGGGCAGGAGGATGGTAAGTTAAACGAATTAGTGAGACCCTCTCTGAAAAAGAAAAATCAAGGCTGAGGGTGTAACTCAATGCAAAGGCCATGGGTTCAATCCTCAGTCCCTCTTCTTCCAAAGCTTTTTCAAAAGTCCTCAAACCTGGGGCGATGGACTAGGTTAGTCAAGCTCTGCAAAATTTTCCATTTGCTGGGATAGAATGAGGGGGAAGCTGGTCCTTAGAGCTTTAGGGTGGTAGCAGCTAAGTGACCTGTGTGCTTTTCCAGGTCTTCTTTTTACCCTTACAACAGCCTACGAGGTGGGAACTAGTCACCCATTTTGCAGATGCAGTGTTAAGAGCCAGGGCTCAGATAGCTTCCTGAAGACGCAGGCCCGACTCAAGTCCAAGGGTGCTTTCTCACCACTGCACACACAGGTGTGGAAGCCTGAGACCCCTGAAGAGAGGCCAGTTGGCTGGAAGGCAGCAGTAATCGGTGGACGCTTCCCTAGTTCATTTCCTTGTGATTATTTGAAAAAAGAACAGAGCAATGCATGGACTGGTTCTCAGAGGGCAGAAGAATCCCATCAGCTGCCTCTAGGGTGGAGGCCACGTAACTGGGGATGAGGGTAAGAGGGAGACTTTTTACCATGCATCACTTTGTACCTCTTATAATTGGTACATGTGAATGGTTTATCTTACTAAAAATAAATGTGATAAAAATTTAATAAGAGGAAAGAAAAGGAAGATAATGTATGCACTTGTTAAAGAATTTACTCTGTACCAATGGGAATACAAAATACAGTGACAGTCTTCTACAGCCGACCTACTTCCTCCTGCCTGCAGCAGCCTGGGCTACTGCTGCTGTCTACAGACACTGACTAACTGTACCAGGGCCCAACCTGCCCTTCTCACACAAGGGACCTCAGACCACACGTACTGGTCAGCACTTTATTTTTTCACGTAATATATCTGGGGATGACTGTACATGAGAACATGTGATCGTTCTTTTTATAGGCTGTCTAATGCTACTCTTCTACATGGATGTACCATGTAGAACAAATTGGGTTTATTTGCCCACTTCCTTATTAGTAGACATTGAAATTGTTTCTAGTCTTCTGCTACATCTGTAGCTAACCTGACAGTAAATATTTTCCATGGCTGTTTTCACACATGTGCAGGTAGATTGTAAGATAAACATATTTACAAGTGTGATTGCAAAGGCTATTTGTGTATCTTTACATTTCTTGAGAGTTGTATGTTTAGTTTAAAATTTGAGGGGTAATGCCACAGTGTCCCTTCAAAGGGGATTTGCACTGTCCTCCCACCGTGAGACAGGAGGTTGTCAGCAAAATGGAATGGCTCTTCTATGGAAGACACAGCTTCAGAGACAGTGAATTCTGTTGAAATCCTGGGGATCGGTGCATGGCCTCTCCAGGCAGCTGGGGGAGAGGCTCTTGTAATTCCTGAGCATCTACCAATTTCTACCAGGACTGGATAGTCCTCTAGCTGGTCCTCCAGTGGCAATTTAATAAGAATCTTGTGGTGTGCCATGCTCTTAGCAAGGAGCTATGAATCAGATGTTGGGCTTCTCCCCGAGAAATCTGACCTATCTCTCGTGATTAGAGACACAATTGGACAGAGGCACAAATCCTAAGTCCTTACTGAGGCCAACAAAAGTCTTAGGAGTTTAGGGAGAGAGATCACGTTCAGTTGGTGTGATCTTGAGAAGGCTTCTCAGACAAAGCAGAGTTTGATGGTATCCTCGAAGGACAGTAAGATGTGCTGGGTTAAAAAGAAGGCAGATGACAGAGGTGAAAGACAGGGTCTTAATTTGTAAGCGACAGTTGTGTTGTTCTGACCATGTGCCAGCTACTGTGCAATATATTTATTTATTGTTCAAATGACATGCGGTGCCTCCTGCTCAGAACCCCTAGAAAGCAAGTGGGAGAAACCTGCCTATCTGTCTGCCTCATTTCACAGAGAGGCAAACTGGGGCTGAGTTCTAGTTAGTGAGTGGCCTGCCTAGGGACGTTTAGTGTTGGCATTTTGGTCCTATCTGATGTACTTACCCAACCTTGGTACAAATATACAGAAGCAAATACAGAGAATGAAAAACTCAGAAGGCCCATGCAGGAGACAATATAGGTCACTCTACCAAAGACCAACTGGACACCTGACCTCAGGTCTCTATTAACTGTCTGAGCCCCATTGCTTTGTACCAAGATAGTTCTGTAAGAAAAGATGTCGTTTCTGTAATCTGGAATTTCATGCCTCATACAAGCAGTATTTATTTTTTTCCCTGCCTATTTCAATCTGCGTTGACATTATTAAAGAAATCACATGGACCCAGAAGAAAAAGAAGAGTCCAATTGATTATTTTGATTGCTGTAAAAGTCTTTTGTAGGCAGGCTGGGCAGAGACCCAATTTCACTTGCTTGTAATATTGCAAACGCTGTTAATTGCCTGTCTTTAGGAAAGGATAGAGACAAAGGAACAATCAAAGGTATTTATTAGAAATTCTGTTTGGGGAAATTAGCTTCACATTTCAGTGGCCTTCATCTCAGTGCAGAGCACCACAACTGTGCCTAAATAAATGACATTTGTGACATCACTTTTCCTACTGTTTGTACAGTTGTTTCCAGCGATGTCACTACAGTTCTATTGAATTGATTATTTTCAGGCTGATTTTTTTTTTCCTGCAGAGCTCGAGTTATCAGTGGCTTGCTATTCAACTCAATTTGGCCGTTATGACAGTTGGAATAACTACATTGCATCTGAATGTATTTGTCTCATGCATAAATCACATTGTTTGCCAAGCAATAATGAGTGGAGATGCTAAGAGACTGAAAATCAGTTCTAGAAGCCTGGTTTTATAAGCTGGAAAGTGGGAATTCATCAAGAATTTGAATGCCCCATGGGGCCTGGCTTCGAGAATTCTGGGGTTCAGACACCATCAGAATATGGGCCACATGATTGGTCCTTAATGGATCTTTGTTGACATGGTATCTCTTTAATGTTTGTGTAAGTTACCTTCACTCGATAGTCACTCAGAACCATGCTTGGTCTTCGGATGCTGAACTATGGCCCTGTAATGGTTATTAGACAAGTTTGCTGAGATATTTTCAGGGTTAGCTGGGAGGCAGTTGAAAGCAGCTGGTAGAGGCTGTGGCCTGAGGCTGGAAACATCTATGAGCCTCGACCTGACTCTGACCCAAATGATGACCCTGGGAAATTTCTATGGTTCCCCTTGTTCCTTGTTCCCCTTTCTCATCTGTGAAATGGGGCTAAGTTTCAATAATACTTACGTGATAGGAGTGTTAATAGATTAAGTGAAAAAGAGCTTGCGAAGTGCTTGGATCTCAGCTCCCGTAACATGAGCTGTTGTTTATTATCCTGGGAGCTCAGTTATTGTAGTTTGGAGGTACAGTGTGGTGTTGGAGGTATGTGAGAAGCTTGGGTGTGCTGAGTGGAGGCCAGGAAAGGAGCTGTTCAGGGATCTAGAGTCTGGGGCGGGACTGTGGGGTGCAGACCTCTCTTCTGGAGAGAAAGGAGGTGAAGTGAGGCTGGAAAGGTCATAGATCACATCACAGAGGAACTTAAGAGATTTCTGTGCAGGGCCCAGATTTCCCCCAAGAATCAGGCCAATCCTCAGTGGTTGAGGGGAAATGATACAGCAAAAACCAGTCCCCTGAGGCCTGGCTCACAGAGGTCATGTCTTTTTGCTATTGATGAAATCCTCTCACTGCTCAACTGGGTAGTTGCCTAAATTAAAGCAAGTGGAAAACACAGGCAATTCTTTTACACTGTCGTCTCTAAGTCTAGGTGAACAGAGACGTGGTTCTGCAGCCCTGTTTTCCTCAGTGTTGAATCTTGCGCCCTTTAAATGACAGTGAACTCCACCCGTATTTCCTGCCTCTTCCCTTTTTACTTTTGTCCCCAAGAGCCCATCAATCTCATCGGGGTCCAGCCCTTAGGTCAGGCTGTCACCTCCTCCCGAGTCTTTCTTTCCCCTCTTACACACAAAGATTATTGTGGGCAGAGTCAGGCCAGCCAGGGCCACGGTCCTCCCTGGAACAGTCTCCTTGCTGCTGCAAACCCAGCACCTACGGACCGGAGCAGGCGGGGAACAAGTCCTTGTGAACGCCTGAGGGACGATCCTGACACCTGGCCACACAGGGACCCAGGGTGATGCCAACTGTTTCTGGGACAGGGTTTGAATGAGCCGATTGCTGTCAAAGGGCAGCAAGAGCCCCGGGCATAAGAGAAACTGCCAGCCGAGGAAATGGGGGCCCAAAACCTCGCTCTGACTATACTGTTCCTTGATGCACCGCACATTTAGTTCTGACCACTGCCCTTCCAGGAGTGAGGTCTCAGGATCATTTCATAGGTGAAGAAACTGAGGCACAGGGAAGCTAAAAAGCTTGCCTAGGTCACTGAGCTTTCCCTGGCACATTGGACCGGTTAAGTTCAGGCTCCTCCCATGCATAGTGTCACTGTCACAGTCTGTGCATGAGGACCACAGGGCAGAAGGACTGGCCCTGGGGCAATGGCTTTGTTGGAAGTTTGGCTTTACCTTGGTCACCATCACTGTTTCAGCCTCAGTTTACCCAGCTGCCTCAAGGACAGCACTGACTCCAGGCTAGGGAAGGAAGCGAAGAAAGTGACTACTTACTTGGTTGACTAAGAGGGAAGATGGTGTGTGGACTGTGGCGTCAGACTTAATGAGACAGGAAGTCTGCCCCACCATGCACTTCCCTTGACCTCTTGCTAGGCTTTGCACCAGAAATCCTGGCTCCCTTGCTTTGGGCAGGGCCTAGGGCCTAGATTTGCATGGAGCTGGGGCATCTGGACTGGATGCCCTGTCTACTACTTCTCAGCAAAAGATTCTGGGCAGGTCACTTGGCCAGCTGGACTCTGTAATGGGGACTAGGGCTTTGCACAGTGAACCAGTATGCAGAATGTGCAGGTATGCTGCCTGGCATGAGGACCACCCCATAAAGGACCTGTCGCTTCTGTAGTTCACAGTGGTTCACATTTATGGGCACATTCCCATAAAGTAACTCCTTATAAACAACAGGACGCAGGCAAAGGGTGTCACCAGGTACTGGGCATGTAGCTCAGGGTAGAACCTACTGCTGTATAAAATTTATTTCTGAATAACATGTATTAATTACATTTGGGTTTAAGAGTGACATTTCAACACAAGCATACAGCACACACTAATCAAATCTAGTCTCGCTTTATCCACTCCCTGTACATTTCTCCCCATCTCCTGTAATTATTATTTTATATTCAAATCAACTTTCTTTTTGAGTTTTCACTCATGGCCAGAACATGTAACATCGGTCTTTTGCTGCCTGGCTTATTTTACTTAACACAATACCTTCTCACTTCCATCCATTTTGCTGAAAGTGACAGGACTTCATTTTTCTTTTTCTTTTGTAAATGGTACCATGGTTTTATTAAAGGTAAGAAAAGAAACAGGCTCTGTGGAGTGAGCTTGGGCCAAGTACAAGTGGGAAAAGCAATGCAGCGTGAGGCTGGGCCGCGGTGTGAGCAGGAACACAGTGGCTTCATTCTTTACAGCTGAGTAGTATTCACCTAGATACCACATTTTCTTTAATGAGCAACTGAATTGAGGAGCCCATGTTTTAGCTCTTGTGAATAAAGGGATCTCTTTGATATGCTGACTTCATTTCCCTTGAATAGATATCGTAGGGAGAAGCAGGATTGCTGGATCACAGGGTAAGTCTACTTTTAAGGTGCTTGGATCCTCCATAGTCCCCTCCATAATGGCTGTCCAAGGATTTTAATCAGAATTTATATTTAAAGGAAGGAGGGTATCTGTCTATCTGTTTATCTAACTTATCACCCACGTATCTGTCTTTAAAATTTTTACTAGTCTGTGTTTGCCATCCATAATGATTACAGTCAACGTGGGGAGTTGGTACATGTGCATAACACATTTTAAGTCTTATGTCCCCTCCCCTCCTCGGTCCTCTTCCCACATGCAAAACAAAACCTATTGTCAATATAACATCTAGTCCTACCCTGGTTGCTGCATCTCGTATAGGGTCTCCAAGTCATGTAAGGAAAATAATATCTGCTAGATGCCAGATATGCGAGTTCATGGCTCTCAAATCAAAGAATGAGTTCTAAGGAACAGCAGGGGTTGAGTAGGAAATACTTCTCGAGAGGGAGAGATTTTAGCTCCTGAGAGACAGGAGGGTCCCGAGTGGGTTGCTGAGGACCCCATGTCACAGGAGAAATTTCATAGAGCAAAATCACGAGGTAGGCACAGAATCATGAGGTCAAAACAATGATCAACCAGTAAGATTACGAGTGAAGCCGCTTTGGTAATATTGGCCCAACGCGGAAGCAGGTAATGAAGCAATTTTGTATGAAAAGAAGAAAGGAACTTTTAGAAAGGAAGAGATCGATCTGGAGTCCTGGTCACTCACCAGGGAGACTGACATCTATCTAGACTGTATTGAGCCAAGTGTTACCACCGATCTTTCCCCTTGGGGAAGTATGTAGATCTGATTGTTTCATCTTTATCTTGGCCTCCAACAGATGCATCTCTGACCACGGCTGAAATGTGTTTTCATCTCTTCTTTCTCGAAGGCTTATCCCTGTCTGACTGCCTATAACATTTCTGCCTGATTTAGCTGTCTATAATACTTCCGTGGGGACCAAATGCCATGATGTAGCTCATACGATTTGTCAGTGTCCCCCTCTGAGGCCATCTGCTCTTCACTAGACTGGGCTTGGAGGCTGTCTCCTCACACTTCAGTTGTTTGCAGGTAGACACTCTTGAGAGCCTGAGGTTGTGATGGAGGTCAGAGTGGGGGTGAGTGTGGGAAGATCAGGGGAGGCCAGAGGGGGACAGTGACTTCTGGCTGAGGACAGGAGGCTGAGGGAAGGTAATGGCCAGAAGATAATAGTTGCGTTGGGTCTTGAAGGAAGAATAGGAGTCTGCTGGACAGGAAGGACAGAAGGCATGTTCAGGTGCTGTAGGTCATTCACCAAGGAGCAAGCAGGGCAGAGGGTGAAGGCCTGGTGCCAGGGTATGTTGGCATTTTCT